>JAJOON010020296.1:0-61462 GCA_029582645.1 Solanum megistacrolobum | reverse complement strand
CCCAATCGGAGATCGACACCTTCTACCATAAAGTGCTTCAAAGGGTGCCATAGCAATACTCGAGTGGTAGCTATTGTTGTAGGAAAATTCTATTAAAGGTAGGTGGTCATCCCAATTACATTTGAAGTCAATGACACACACTCTCAACATGTCCTCTAGGGTTTGTATGGTGCGTTCCGCTTGACCATCCTTTTGAGGGTAAAATGCGGTACTAAGTTTCACTTGAGTACCAAGCCCACTTTGGAAAGACCTCCAAAAATGGGAAGTAAATTGGGCACCTCTATCCGAAATAATCGACAACGGGGCCCATGCCATTTCACAATCTCCTTAATGTACAACTTAGCATAATCTTCCGCCGAATAAGAAACCTTGACGGGAAGGAAATGGGCTGATTTAGTCAATCTATCCACAATGACCCAAATGGAATCATGTTGCCTACGGGTTCGAGGCAAACATACGACGAAGTCCACATTAATCTCTTCCCACTTCCAAGTAGGTGTATCAATATCTTGAGTTAGACCTCCCGGTCCTTGGTGCTCGGGTTTGGACTTGTTGGCAATTTGAGCACCTAGCCATAAAATCTGCTATGTCTCTTTTCATTCCGTTCAACCAATAAATCTCACGTAAGTCTCGATACATTTTGGTGGCTCCCGAATGGATGGGGTATCGGGACCAATGGGTCTCCTCTAAGACTGTCTCTCTTAGGCCATCCACATCCGGCACACATAATCTCCCTTGGTGCTTAAGCACCCCATCTTCTGCTTGAGAGAAAGTTTCTATTGCTTTGTTGAGAACCGACTCTTTTAGTTCCATCAAAATAGGGTCAAGATATTGCTTAGACTTCACGTCAACAACAACCGATGACTTAGAATTATGACGGACCATGACATCTCTTTTTTGGGAATTTTCAAGTCGGATACCCAACCGGGCTAGCCTAAGAGTTTTAACTCTATGAAGTCCTTTTCCTGACCCATTTCTTATGCATATAGAATATGACTACAAGAAGGGTGGCCGCAAGAAGAAAGGAAGAGGAGATTGCTAATGAGGGAGTTCCTCCCCAAGGTCCTCAAGAGCCTCAAGTTACTCAAGCTCCTAATGATTAGGGGGCTATGACTAATGTGGAGATAAGGGCGGCTCTCCAAACATTGACTTATGCTTTAATGGATCAAGTCACTAGGGATGCTAGAGCTCAAGTGAACCCTAATGTGAGCACCATAGCATCAAGGTTAAGAGACCTTACTAGAATGAACCCTCATATATTATTTGGTTCCAAAGTGAATGAAGATCCATAAGAATTTGTGGAACAGATCTATAAGATAGTTGATTCTATGCGGGTGACTTCTATTGAAAAATCCGAACTAGCCAGTATCAATTGAATGATGTGGCCTAAGTGTGGTACACTCAACGAAAGGATAATAGACCTTTAAGGGTGGGTCCCATAAGTTGGGAAGTGTTCAAGAAGGCATTCCTTGATAGTTTTTTTCCACGTCAAAAAAAGGAAGCAAAAGTGGAGGAATTTATCAACCTTCGTCAAGGAGGTATGAGTGTCCAAGAATATTCTTTGAAATTCACTAAGTTGTCCAAATATGCCCCTTCTTTGGTGTCTAATCCAAGGGATGAGATGAGTCAATTTGTTACAGGTGTGTCCAATTCCATTGAAGAAGAATGTCATGCAGCAATGCTCCATGACAACATGGATATCTCACGGTTAATGGTATATGCTCAACAAGTTGAGGATTCAAGGCTTAGGAAGAGGAATGGAGAGGTAAAGAGGGAAAGGACCGATGATAGAAATTCTTCTAACGGTAAGTTTGAGGGTCAAAGTGGACCAAGGTTCAAGAAGAGGTTTTCCAACCAAAGCTCCTTCAATGCTCCGAAGACCAATAGAGATAGGGTTTCTAACCCTAAGCCTCAAGGAGGCAATAGGGGTCTAGGGGGTACCCCTGGGTCATGACAAACTTGGTAATCAAAGCACAAGGTTTAGAAAGGTTCTAGGATGTCTCAGAACCACATCTAGTAAAGTCTTGTTCATAAGTGTGAAGCGCAACACATTTATTAATATGAGGCTACAAGATGTTTAGGAAACTTCACTTCTTCATTACTCTAACTCGTGCGATAGTGTCTAACTCTATAAGGTGTCACTCTTAAACCCTATCCGATGGTCTACAATATAGGACTACTCGAAGGGCTTATGTTAAAAGGACCGACAGAGAAAATGTTGGTCAAGGAGCTCTTCCTCAAGCTCCGGTTGACCCTTTGGCCGAGCAAGTGACTAATGCGGAGTTCAGGATCACTTTTCAAATGTTGGCTCAATCCGTTACGGCCCAAGTCAATAGGGAAGTTATGAACCCGGTGAACCAAAATATGGGTACGGCGGCATCTATAGTGAGGGACTTCACAAGGATGAATCCTCTAGAACTTTATGGTTTTAGGGTTGAGGAAAATCCTCAAGAGTTCATTGATGAGGTTTACAAGGTGTTGACTATTATCGGAGTGACTACAATGGAAAAGGCGGAATTGGCCGCTTATCAACTTAAAAGTATGGCTAAAATTTGATTGAACAAATGGAAGGAAGAAAAACCGGTAGATGCGGGTCCCCTAGAATGGGAATGGTTTAACTCCACTTCTCTTGGTAGGTTCTTTTCTTTTAAGATGAGGAAGGTGATTAACATTTCAACGACACTTCATCCAATTCTAAGTGTAAACGATTGCTAGCCAGTATATAACCCAACCATATGAGTTGGGGTCGATCCCACAGAGAGTAGCTTTCTTTGAATTTAACTATGAAAGTATGACGATGACCTTTGCAGCTGAGCAACACAAACTTAATAGTTAATAATCTAAATTGCAGGATGTCGTTACCAACCCACTTCAAAGTATGAACAAGAAACAATGAGATAACTAGGAAACACTTGGGGGATTCAATAACCAACTGCCGAATTCCACCTAATGGGTGTACATCAATACCGATAGTGCTAATTTGCTTCGGGTAGAGTGGACTACAAGTAAAACAACTTTCTCTCGAACAATTGCTTTATTTTCGTTGAGTTCTTGGAAGCTCAACACTATCCATAAGCTAACCAGCCCACGTTCACATCAAATCCACTATTTCGAGATAGATACAAAGGATGGGTCTTGAGTTTCACTTTCTCAAGCCGAACACGTCAAGACCCAGTACTGTGGATGCCAAATTACTACGTTGGTTATGTACTTCAATCTCGAGCAAGCACAAAACTCTGAAATCTATCACACTAAATATGTAATAATGATGTTAAACTGTCATATTAATTTGGACCCACTTCAAAGTAACACCAACAATCACTAATCGATAACACCCATTTAGTATAATGTAATAGTTCGTCAAAATGTTAAACCCCCAAAGTTAGGGATTTACCCAATCATGGTGAAAAGATGAAATTCAATACCTGCTACGTTTTCCATCATTGGGTAAATAAATTCTAAAATTAAAATTAACCAGAATCGTCTCTATTACAAATTCTCAATGAAAAATCTTGCAAAAGTCACTTGAAATCCCCAATGATATTCTTTTGATCTCAATCTTTTGTTCCTTACGTTTTTGAATACTTTCTCTCTCATGCAAAAATCAATTTATACAAAATCTTGTGTGACTTTTTGGGGACAATCAGCGAGGAAAGTCGGGCTTCACTGATAGTTTGGCGACTCACCCATTGTCGTTTCATCTTCCCTTCTTGTTTAACGTCTTTTTCATCTTACCACTGTAATTTTAGGCGAGCTAACTCAAGATCGCCGTTTCACTCCGTTGATGCACCTTTTTGTCATTTTCCTTGCCCATCTGCGAATAGTTGGGTTTCCATCAATGCTTTCAGTGACCTAGTCATCTATCACTGAGTCACTTTGGTGTTTTGCCGAGTGGAGCTGCTGCTCACCGAGTGGAACTGCTGCTCGCCAAAGTTACTCATTATACAACCTCAACATTCTGAAACTTTAGGTGGTGGAGAGGCAACTCGGCTAGTCATCAAATGACATCGGCGACCATTATGTTTGTTTTTCCCTTCTCTTTTTTTCTCGTGTCGTCATTGTTGCCCATTTCTGTCCTTGCGTTGCTCCTTAATTCATATTTCTCAAAATCAAGGGTTTTACATCAGTTATTGGCACAAAATAGGCAGTTGTGGACACTAAATCAATTCCAATTAAGCGCTAAATGAGTCCACATCTCGGAATCATCAAGACCCCCAACTTAAACTTTTGCTTGTCGTCCAGTAAAACTCAAGTTCGGTAGTTCAAAAAGGATGCCTCAAATAGTGTTGCACAAGACTCAATCATGAATGCACACGACAAGACTCAACTTACGTATGCAAGGATCAAGTTGTGATTCACCATTATCAAAGACTCTCAAGTTCACAATACTTGCTTCAAATGCAAGTTCAAGCTCAACAAAGGAACTCAAATGCCCTCACACAAAGAAAGATTCCATATTCACACACTATTCTTTTCCAATTTATTGGTCCGGAATCACAATCAACACTCACACTCACAAGGATGAGCACATGCATGACTTCACCCATAGGTCTTATTTTCCCACCAACAATCATTTCAGCTCACTCAAGATCAAAAAGGTCTTTTCAAGGCTTGTAACAGGGTTGAGTTTAAAGATATGGTCATTTTGGCTCGTTGGTTGTTATCCTCATGAGATGTGGTATGAAAAAATATTCCCTTTCCTTTTCTTCAACATTTTCACTCATTCTCTCAAGTCACCCCATTATTTACTTTTCATGGACTACCGGACACCTCATTTCTTTTTGCATTTTCACAACTTTATTCCTCAACTTTTTCATTGTTTTTCTTTTTTCTTTTATCTTTTTTTTTTTGTATGGAGGGGTTCCATCTTTTTCACAATCATAGGTCAAAGGTGGACTTCTTTGCATTTCTTGATTTACCTTCTCTTTTCACCACACCCAACTTAGGTTTTCGGCCAAAGTTGGCTATTCACACAAACGACAACTCATGAGGATTATGGGTGTAGGGATAAAAAGGGGCTACACTTGTATCAAGTTTCTTCCAAGAAAAGGACTAAAGCTCAATGGGTGTTCAAGCAATGTTAAAACATCCAACAAGGTTTGCCACAAAAGAGGTGTAATGTCAAATTGTTTCACTATTCAAAATTTTTACCTAAGATCATTTCAAGGGCTTTGCATTAGTTAGTGAACCGGACCAACGAGGAAAATTCCAGGTGTCATAACACAGGGTTCACATTAGGCTTATAACACAAGGCATTAGCACCAATATCAAAAAAGACTCCACACTTTCGCTAGTGTGCAATGTTCATCACCAGAGACTCATTCGATAACCGACTTGTCACAACTGAGATTCAAAAAGTTCACTTATTGCCTATGCAACTTCATTTGGCGTCATTGTAACCAAACATTCATTGTTGTTTGATTAAGAGCACTATTCAAGTCATCGATATTGATCATGACCGACACTTAAATTTTAGCAAGGGAGGACTTACTGACTAAACACACACCCCAACAAAAGAATTCAACGTTGTCCTCAATGTGAGTAGATAAGAGACAACACCGAAGAAATAAACTAAAAATAATAAAAAAAAGAAAATAAAGATTACTAAAAGTAAAGATAAGATACTGGTATGTAAAGAAGCAGAGCAAGGTAACGAGGAATATTCACTAGGTCTCCATTTGGCGAGACACATGAAAAACTCGCCGAACGACTTGATAATTCGCAAAACGGTCCTGTATCGCCCTTTTTCCAGTATGCACCATGCTCTGAGAAGGGGCAACTCGGCGAAGATAGAGTGGGTCGCCGAACAAGTCAGCAATTCGCAAAATAACTTGTAACCTCACCGACCATTATTTTATTTGGCTATTTGCGCTTGAGCAGAATTGCTGGGGAAAAATGGGTCGCCAAATAACACGGGCAATTCACCGAGTGATGAAATTCTCCCGCCGATTGTTGAAGTATCTCAGCTCCATTTTTTAAGTCCAAAGGGTGGACTATGTCGGTCTCGCCGAACGGATTTGGCGATTCCCAAATAGTATAGTCTTCTTGCACAATAGCTTGCACCTGCAGAATTAACACACATTATTTAAGATATTAATGCTTAGGTTGCCTCTCAAGAATCACCTTATTTAATGTCATGCCACGACGTGGAAATGTTCTAAAGCATCTTCCAAGTACACCACCTCAATTAGAGAAATCTCTTGGCACTCGCCAAAGTAGAACTTCAATCGTTGCCCATTCACTTTGAATGCAAGTCCTTATTCACCTTCAACTTCAATGGCACCATTTGTGAACACTCTTGTTACTCTAAACGGACCTGACCATTTGGACGTTAGCTTTCCCTTGAAAAGTCTAAGACTAGAGTTATATAGTAATACCTAGTCTCTCAATCTGAACTCTCTCTTAAGGATTTTAGAATCATGCCATTTTTTCATCTTTTCCTTGTAAAGAGCTGAACCTTCGTATACTTTGAACTTGAATTCGTCCAACTCATTTAACTGCTCTACTCTCTTTTAAAGTCTTTGCCCAGTCCAGATTTAGAGCTTTCAATGCCCATGATGCTTTGTGTTCCAATTCAACTGGCAGATGGCAAGATTTGCTGAAAACTAGCTAATATGGGGAAATACCGATTGGTGTTTTGTATTCGGAGCGATACGCCCATAGCGCCTCATCAAGATTTCGAGACCAATCGGTCCTATTCGCATTCACTTTCTTAGCCAATATTCTCTTGATCTCCCGATTTGACATTTCAACTTGGCCGCTCGTTTAGGGATTGTGACTTTGTGATTGACTCCATACTTGCTCAATGCGGCCAAAAGCAACTTGTTGCAAAAATGAGATCCCCAATGACTAATAATAGGCCGATGTGTACCAACTCTAGCGAAGATGTAACTTTTGAGGAATTGGACCACACTTTTCCCTTCATTGTTTGGTAGTGCAACAAGCTCCACCCATTTAGAAACATAATCTATTGCCACCAAAATGTATTTATTATCAAACGAACTCACAAATGGGCCCATGAAATCTATCCCCCAAACATCAAATAGCTAAACTTCTAATATGGGTATGAGAGGCAATCTGTGTCTTTTAAACTGTCCATAATTCTTTTGACATTGGGTGCAGTTCTTGACAAACTTGTGAGCATCTTTGTAGAGGGAAGGCCAGTAGTAACCACTTTGAAGAACTTTAGCAGTTGTACGTACACGACCATAATGACCCCCAACAGGTGAAGCATGACAAGAATGGAGATTTTTGATGGCTTCTTCTTCCGGAACACATCTCCTAATGATATGGTATGTACATTCTCGTAATAGATATTGTTCATCCCGAAATTACTTCACATCTAACAAGAATCTCTTTTGTTGGTAGAAGTTCAAATATTCCAGCATTAATCCACACACTACGTAATTGGCAAAATCAGCATACCAAGGAAGTTGTATGAGAGTTACCGTAAATACTTGTTCATCGGGAAAGGAATCATTTATGTCGATCCCCAGCTCGTCATTTTACTTACTTTCCAATCTTGATAGCTGGTCAGCCACTTGATTTTCACAACCTCTCATATCATTGACCTCAAAGTCGAATTCATGCAATAGTACAACCCTCCTTATCAATCTTAGCTTTGCATTCTTCTTTGCCATCAGATAACGCAGTGCAGCATGATCTGTGTGAACAACCACTTTAGTACCTAGCAAGTATGCCCGAAACTTTTCAAACGCATAAACTACCGCAAGTAACTCTTGTTTAGTAATTGTATAGTTACATTGAACACTGTTAAGAGTTTTGCTAGCGTAGTAAATGGGGTGAAATAGTTTGTTGCGTTTTTGCCCCAATACAACACCTAATGCCATGCCACCTGCAACACACAGTACTTCGACGGATTCTGACCAATTGGGACTAATGATGACTGGGGTGGAGACCAATTTTTCTTTGAAGCACTTGAAATCCGACATGCAAGCATTATCAAAGTGGAATTTTACCTCCTTCTCCAAGAGTTTTCATAGAGGATGTGCAATCTTTGAGAAATCTTTGATGAACCTCCGGAAGAAACCAGCATGTCCCAAGAATCTACGAACACCCTTCACCAAGAACTATACCTTCTTTAACCATGAAATGGCATTTTCCCAATTTAGGTTTAAATTCGTGTCCACACATATTTGGAGAACTTGTCCTAAGTGTACTAAACATGCTTTAAAAGTGTCACCCACAACCGAGAAGTCATCCATAAATATCTCCATTGAGTCCTCCACCATGTCAGCAAAAATAGGAACATACAAAGTTTCAATGTTGCAGGAGTATTACATAACCCGAACGACATCTGTTGGAAGGCAAAAGTTCCATTTGGGCAGGTGAAAGTGGTTTTCTCTTTGTCTTCAGGAGCAATAGAGATTTGATTATAACTGGAATACCCATCCTATCACAACCCAAGGCTACCCGGTAGACGTGACACGACGTACAAGGCTACGACAAGTCTCATAGGATATCTTGAACACAAGAACATAGGGAAAAAGTGCAGAATTTAAAACTTTTCTTTACAATCGAAGTCTTTTATAAAATGAGAGAGAGTGTATAACAATATGTCTCAAACCATCTATTATACTTGAATTATAGTCTAAAACATAAAGGAAAGACTTAAAGGACATAATGGCTAAGCCCTCGAATATTATGATGACTCGCCAATCTTCTTCTTCTTGATCTACTATAGTCCTAGCCACGGGTGTAGAAGTCTCTATCACCAAACCCTACTCTTATAGAAAATTTAGAAATATGGGGTTAGCAGAAAATGTACTAAGTATGAAAGCCATGCATAAAAGGGTCATTTTAGTTGAAACCATGCTATATGCCCCTTTTGAACATCATCTTTCAAATAGTTGGAGAATAGAGCTCATACGACAACTCATGTACAATTCATCATAGCATAAATGCTATCATCATAATAACAAGCATAGTCTCCAACATAAACAAAATACATATCCCAATCTTCACAAGAATAGTACACACCCATAGTAAAATACCAAGATCATCTCATCATAATAGAACTACCACATAAGCAACCCTAAGCTATACTTGTGCAATGCATAGACAGGATCCCATAATCTTATCTATACTAAGTACACCTTTTGGGCCATCATGCTCATACTTAGCATGCTTGGTCTCATCCATAGTCAATAATCATAGACAAGGAAACATTCATGTTCATAGTTTATAATATGTAAAGTCACTCTTAGCAACAATCCATATCATGCATACATAAATTCATATATCTTCATAGCATAAGGAAACCACACCATAACCCCTTTACAAGTCTACTTGTGTAGTGTATAAGTGAAGTCCCATACCCCCACTCACACTAAGTAAAGGTTATTAAGAAGTCGTATGTATAGTTCATGTTCATGTTCATAATTCATGTAAAGCATGCATTAACTCATAATCATCATGTCAGAAGAGAAAATACCGCAATCACTCTCAAAGACTACTTGTGCAATGCATGATTAAGTCACATACCCCCATTCATACTAAGTAGAACCTCTTGTGGAACCATAGTACATAACTCATGTTCTTGTTGATAATTCATATTCCTGTTCTTGTCAAGTAGGGAAATAGCCTTAACAGACATTGACCATGTAAGCTACATGGAATCTGGTGTCATGCCCCACACAAAAAAGATGTGTCCTACATGCCTAAGGTAGAACTAACATGTTTAGCTTTTAGGTGGATCCACTACCTAAAGACCTATGTGGGCACATAGTTATGGGATAATGAGATTGCTATTAGGAACCCGAACTGACTGAGGTAAAAGGTTTCCATCTCATTAGATAACTATTTTGGGAACCCAGACTGACTGGCGTAAAAGGAACCCATTAGGAAGCCGAATTGACTGGCGTAAAAAAGCTGCCATCTTATACTCATATCCACTCGGTGCTAAGCAAAATTCACATTCATATTCATATTAAGTCTTTAATTAAGTTCATGTTTATGGAAGGGAGACTTAACACTCAATCCAATACAATATCATGATATAGCTCACTGATTCATTAGGTGAGAATGGCATTTCAACCTTAGAATCATTAATATGTGAGTAAACTGTTCACATCATGTTCATAGTGTTACATGAGAATAGCCTTTCCATCAACACAACAACATCATCATAATTATAGACCATTCATGCATAATCATGTTGGGTAAGGGGAGAATGATCTTTCTACAATACAACATTTACACAATAGTCATAGGATCTTCACATTCTAAGTGAATCATAAGCTTATACACAATTCTTATCAACATGTACAAACCCACATAATTTTCCCTCCAAGGGGTATGAATTATCTAAACCCAAGCATCTAGGATTACTACATTAGATAAGGCTAATATAATGATTCAATAATACAATCAACACCTTAGTCACATCATACTCATATTCATGCATGGGGTGTGTGTAGTTGTCCTTCCAATGACATAACAAAAATAGTATCATCATAGACACTTTACTCTCAAGTATTCATAAAACATGCACATAATATCATAAACATGCATACCCCTCATATCTTGCATTCAAGGATCATATTGAGTCAACACTTCTGACATTTACTACATGAAGCATAGATATAAGCATGACTCAAGTAACCCATTCATTTCATCCATAAACTCACGTGCTCATATAATAGGCCATGTGGGTGAAGTCTTTTCACAATAAAGCTATACACAACTCAACATACATAATAGCTCCCCTTCTTAAAGCCTTAGCACCTTTAGCTTTTTCATTTTAGATTTTTTTCCTTAAAGCCCTAGGAGTCATTTTCTTGTTACAAGCCTTACTCTCAAGCAATCCCTCACATGGTCATCAAGTATACCTAGTCCTCAAGGTAACCTACCCACATGTCTCATTCTTGATCAATTATAGTCATATAGACTCAATCTCAATACTACACAACCATGATCCATCATATAAGCGCTAATCAAATCAATTAATGTCTAGAAGCTTTACCCTTAAGAAATACATGTCTAGGTCATCTAATCCAAGGCAATTGATAAAGAAGTTAATCTTTCTTAGAAGGTCACATCTAAACCCTCAATTTGCCTATTTCATGACATAACACTAGACTATATCATTTTCCACATAGGATCTTAGGTTAATCAAGGAAACATGTGTGATCTTATAAAAATCATGTAATTACACCAAGAACAACCATTATTCACTTAATTGGGCCAATATACAAAAATTCCCACATGATGAAGTCTATTTAGTAAGGTAGGGGATTCATGGGTTCAAGGAGGGATTTCATCATAAATCAACAATTAAACATCAATTTAATCATAATCATTCATAAATCAATCATTGAAAATGATTTGAAAGAGAACCCATGACTTAGATTGAAACCCTAGGTTTTTGGGGGAATTTTGAATCTTAAAAACCAAGCTTTGAAGGGACTCTTTGGGTGAAGACTACCCATAGATGAAAAGCCACCATACCTTAGGAATATTTCCACATGAAATTTAAGATGAAAGGTGTAACGACTCAGGAATTGATGGGTTGAACTAGAGCCTTAACGTTTTGGTTAGTATGTATTTAGGTTGATGTGTAGGCTGTTTTAGAACCTAAATGGAGCAAGGTTGAAGCCTAGGTTGCAAGAAAGGGCCTTAGCTAGAAATTGTGAGCGAAAGAAGCCTTGTTCTTTGATTCACTGTTTGGCGATGGGGGTGCTTGATCGCCTAAAGGGTTTGGCGATTCACCCTTATGCCCCTATGGTCACCTAGTGGACTGTCCATTTGGTCAAGGTACTGGACCAAAGGGCGAGCTAAGGGGTAGCTGCTCACCAAGATGGTTTGTGTGTCTCCCTTTGGCCCCTCCAATTGCCCAATGACCAGCTGATTTAGTGAGCTCTCTGGAACAAAGGGCGAGCAAAAGGTGCACTTGGCGAGTCGTCTAGTGCACTTGGCAAGTCGCCTTATGCACTTGGCGAGCCCAAGTGTCCAAAGGGCGAGGTTGGACGGTCAAGGGCTGAATTTTTAAGTTACACCTTTTAGGGTCCTTAGTTCTTTTCCAAAATAAAGTCCATATTATTCTATGCCTTTCCTAGCAACTAAAAAGCCTTTTTAGACCTAAATTCTTTAATTAAAGTCACTCCAAATAGGATCAAAAGAAAACCCACCTCCTGTCAAATATTTCTCTCACTAGAATTTCTCCATTAGAGAAGAAGAAGAAGGGAGCCATTGAAGCTAGGGTTTGGCGATTTCAAGGTAGTTCTTCCTCAAATTGCTTGAGGATTCTTAGCAAAGGTATGGTGATCCTTCATCTAGGGTTAGTTTTCAACCTAGAGTCAATTTCAAAGATGTTTTCAAGGTTTTCAAGTTCCACCAAAATCCTAGATTTCACTCAAACTCATGGGTTCTTGCATCAAAAGATTTCAAATGATAAAGTATGATTACATTGATGTTTCATTAATGTTTTAAGATGAAAAACTCTATGAACCCATGATTTATCTAAATTTCTAAATTTGGCTTATGTAGTGGGTTTATGATTATGAATGAATGTTGATGGAATTATGCTTAGATTGAATTATATTATAGAATTATATTGTTATCTATGCCTATCTATGGTGAATTGTTGGAGGATTGAGGAAATGTAATTCATGGCTTTGGAAAGGGTAAGTTGTGACCTATTTCTCATGTAAAATAAAATTGTTCTTGAATTGTTGATCCAATTGAAAGGTGGAGGTGTCTATTTACTTTGTATATTGATCCAGTTGAAAGGTGGAGGTGGTTACTTATGTGTACATTGTGATCATGGCCTTCAAGGCATTATATGAGGAATTCAAGTATTGTCATGATGTTGGGTATATGATTGTGATGTGAAGGTTATACTTGTGGTTTCAATGGTAGAATGATTGTCTTATGTGGAATGTGAATGTCTTGTGATTGAAAGTGTATTCTCACTAAACACCTATGAATGTTGATAGTAGAATCTGAAGGGTTTCTGTATTGTAATGTCTTATCTTGACTTGGTAGACTTAGGTGCCCTCTTCTTGATAAATGAAAGCAATGATTAATTGTGATCTCTTGACTTGGTAGGCTTAGGCATCCTTCTTTTGAGTAATGAATGTATCTTGACTTGATGTCTTAATGTCTTGAATTGGTAGACCTGATGTTGATAGCCTCTTCATAAATGAATAAATTAATGAATGTCTTGATTGGTAGACCTAATGTTGGTAGCCTTTCTATAAATGACTAATGAGGTATTTTATACTATGACTAGAATCGGTAGACATAAAGTTGGTGGCCCTTCATAGTGAGTCTAGAATCGTATGTGAATGTGAAACCTTGAAGTGGTAGACCAAATGGTGGTGGCCTCCTTCTTGTGTGAAATGATGAACCTAGAGACGGTAGACATAATGGTGGTGGCTCTCTCTAGGAAGATCAATGAGCTATCCTTAATGTACCTTGAACGGTAAACCTATTGGTGGGGGCCCTTCTTGGTAAAAGTACACAGGGTCGGTAGGCCTAATGTTGGTGGCCCTCTCTAGTACATTAATGTGAATGAAACTACTCTATGGGAACTAAGGCTAAGTACCGAGTGGATGTGGTTAAGATGGTGGCTCTACCCAGTGAAGATGATATAGTCCAATGAACCTCTTTGGATATCCCATAAACTATGTGCCAATATATAATGTGTTTTAGTTCTACCCTTGACAAGTAGAACATCTTCCACGGTGTAGGGTTTATGACACTGGATTGTGTATTTTGCATGGTCTGTGTCGGTTAATGCCTATTCTCATCATGTGGGATGTGTACTCTAGTTACTGGATAGGTTCTACAACGTCTAGGTAGTAGTATGGGATGCTATCTACACATGACACAAGTAGGCTTTGAAGGTGCTATAGTGAGTTCCCTAGGTCTTAATGACTAATGTGTGAAAGTCCTCTAAATTCATGAATGTGTCCTAAATAAACATAATGAAGAATGTTGGCTTCTAAATGCTTAGAATGTAAAGATGCATGCTATATTTGACTTTTATAATGAATGACTTCCTTGTTATGACTTGATGAATGTGAGTGTGCCTTATCTACAGTGGTTCCAAAGGAATACTTGGTGTGAGTAGTAGTATGGGATGCTACTTGCACATTGCACAAGTAGGACTTAGGAGTTATCTTAGGTGATGGTCCATTTGTAATGATCATGTCTTTTATAATGTTCATATCTCTTATGTGTGACTAATTGTGAAGGAATTGAAAGGTTGTATAAGAGTTCTCTTTTGGTGACCTTAGGGTGATGCTTTGGTGTGGATAGTGATATGCGACGCTATCCATACATTGCACAAAGTATTGCCTAAGGGTTACTTGAGGGGAATGGTTAAAGGTAAAGGAAATGGGTTGTATGTGTTGAATATGGTTCCATTGTGATAAAGGATTTGTGTGTTGGTTGTGTGTAAGTATTATGCCTCTATTATCATGTTCATAAAGGTTTTATCAAAAATGGCATACAAGCATGACTTTCAACAAAATGTTCATTTTAAAGCATGTTTTGTGCATGGTCATCATACTTGGTACATTTTGTGTGCTAACCCATATATTCCTAGTTGTACTACAAGTGTAGGTTCCGGTAAGTGATTGTTTCTAGCTTGAAGTTGAAGTGCTTGGGATAGAGTTTTCCTCCAAGACATGGTATGTCCTCATAGATCGAGGACAAAGACTCTTATTGTTCTAGTTCCTTCATGTTTAAGACTTTGCAATAGACATTCTAGTATTTTCGATTGCAATGGGTCGTGACCCTATCTTGTTAAAGTTTTTTTAAGATGGCCATGTGAGACTTAGTATTCCGCTGCTTTATGAAAGAGTTTTTAATAGTTTGGTTTGAAATAAAGGTTTTAATTCCGCACTATTTTCTATTGTTTATGCAATGAATGAGCTATGAGGCTTGTATTAGACCTCTTCGAGGTCGAGTACGCCATGTTACAACTAGGGTGTGCTCTCGGGTCCTGACAAAATGCTGCTCCTTGAACCCTCGACTTGACCTTGTTCTTTTTCTTTAATGGAGTCTTAGAGAGAGAAATATTGAGAGGGGAGGTGGTTATAATTTGGGGTGTTGAGATATAATGAGTTAATAGGGTCTTTAATGACATAAAATAGTTTATATATATGTATAAAAACTATGTTAAACAGCCCCTACTTAAAACTAATTAAAATGAATTAACCTAAAACTTTGAAAGATATATTGAGAGCTTGTGCATCGATTTAAAGGGAAATTGGGATGATCACTTGCCATTCATTGACTTGGCTTATAATAATAACTATCACTCTAGTATTTGTATGGCTCCATATGAGACTCTTTATGTTAGGAGTTGTTGGTCTCCTATAGGTTGGTTTGAGGTGGGTAAAGTTGCCTTGATAGGACCCGAGTTAGTTCATAAGGCTATGAAAAAAGTCTGACGTATTAGAGAGAGGTTGAGAACAACCCAAAGTCGATAAAAGTCTGATGTTGGCCCATATCAAATTTTGAGATGTGTTTGTAAGGTTGCTTATGAACTTGATTTGCCTAATGATTTGGCAACGGTGCGTCAGATTTTCTATGTCTCTATTTTGAAGAAGTGTGTTGATGATGCGACATTTATAGTTCCCTTAGAAGGTTTGGGAGTTAATGAGAATCTTACTTCTGAAGATGTTCTAGTTGACATTTTAGACGGGCTAGTCAAAAAGTTGAGAAATAAGGAAGTTGCCTCCGTGAAAGTTTTATTGAGGAATCATTTAGTTGAGGGCGCTACTTGGGAGGATGAGGTCGATATGATGTCCCGATATCCCCATCTTTATCCTTCCACTCCTACTCTAGCTTAAGGTAATGAGTTTCTCATAGTTTACTCTTTGTTTTGGTATCATATGTTTTAGATATTCCCATGATTTCCTTATATTATGCATGTTCATGAAAAACTTGTGTTTTGAAAATAAATGAATTTATATGATTGATTTTCCTCAGGTTGTTGTGCATTGAGTAGGTGTTGCCTATGAGTTTCATGAGATGAGTAATTTAACATGACTTTAGCTTAGAGTTGATATTTCCTCCTTGGATGTATGCATTGAGAATGAATTGCATATATGATCCACAAGATTGTGTTGTGAATGATTTTACCCTAGAGATGGTACTTCCTCTTTGAATATTTGTAAATTTGAATTTTCATGCATTTTGGGTTGCTAGGTCTAGTTCCTACCTTCATTATGGTGCATTGAGTATGTTAGCTTGGAGTTGATGTTTCCTCCTTGGTTTTTGAGCAATTTGATGAGATTGCATGCATGATCGGCTACTAGTATTGAGTCTTTTCTTTCATGAGCTCCGTAGAATTACATTGGAGGACGAATGATTTCAAGGGGGAGATAATTTAACACCCCGGATTTGAATGAGGAAAACATATAATATTTTTAGAGATTACAAGTGCCAGCCATGGAGGCGAACCACGGCCCGTGGGTAGAACCATAGACCGTAAGCCTGGTCCGTATATTGGGCAGCCAAATTTATCAAAAGGTCAAGGAACCATGTCCTGACCAACTGAACGTAGCTCAAACCACGGTCCGTGGTTCAAGACCCCAAAATAATGTTTCTGAAAACCAATGACAGACCAACTGGACAGACCTTGGGTCAGACCACGGTCTGTCGGTCATTGTCTGTGGGTCAGCAATTGGCAGTTATTTTTAGGGGTAGTTGGGTCTTTTCCTAATTAGTATAGCCTAATACTATGTCATTTTTCCTATGACTAAGACCCCTATATAAACTTTTTAACTCTAAATTTCCCTCTTCAGAAATCTTTCTCTCAAATTTATAAAAGAAGAACAAGTCTCCTCCCCAAAATAATTCTCTCTCCAGAACTTGAAGAAAAAGAAAGAGTCCAAGCAAAAATCAAGGTCAAGTCTCCATTCCTCAAGAATTTATGGGATTTGATATCAAGGTAGGAGTGCTTTTCATCCATGGCATCCTTTAATCCTTGGATCCCCTAAGATTCTCTAATTGAAAAGTAGAAATTCCCCAATTTGAGTTAGGGTTTTCTTCTAAGTTGTGGGTCTTTGTGAATATTGATCCAATTGAGTGGATTATGATTGTTTATGCATGAATTGATAGGAATACATGTTTTTAGAATAAATTTACATGTACCCATGCTTAACCCAAGTTACCTAGTTAAAATTGATGTAAATGTATTAGATGCCATGAAACGATAATTTATGGGTTAAGATGTATTCTATAGGATTGAAGAGATATGTTATATTTTCTTTGAGATCGAAGCGTATGTGATGATTATGATATCAATTTATTTGAGAGTGAAGCATATATGATGATTATCAGTTTTAGTGCTTTGAGAGTAGAGCTTATGAAATGAATTGTTGATTATTAATGTAATTGATGTGGAAGAGATAGTTCCCACATGAATTGCTTATGTATGTATGTGAAAGGTTTTCTCACATTGAATCATTCTAGGTTGAATGGAATGCTTACCTAAAATGAATCTAAGCTAAATACTAAGAAATTGATGAGGCTAGAGGTGATTACCCTTGACCTCTAAATGAGATTGATATGAGGTCATTACCCATAACCCTTAGAATAGAATAAGAGGCGATTACCCTTATGAAGTCAAGGTGAGGTTTGGAACCCACATTGGTCTATCCCTTTTCTTTGATAGGCGTAGAAAGTAGTCGCTGAGCTACTTCTCACTGAGTTACTTACGGAGGGGCCATCGAGAGAGATTTGCATGTGTTAGCTAGCCTCATATCTTTCTCAATGTTCTTAAGATATGAATTGGACAAAAGGCGAGGACCCATGATCCTTATAGAAAGGTGAGGTGCGAATACCAATGTCACATGATGTTGGACTACATGTGAGTACCCATGATCAAAATCTTAAGAAGGACTAGAAGTGACTATCAATCTTCCTTTATAGTAAGGCAAAAGGCGATTCCCCATGTCTTTTAAAAGATAATCTATATTATCTTATGATAGGTGATGAACTTTGATTGTTGCTTGAGTTTCCTTCCATGATGAGTAAAGTTGATTCGAGGTTACTTCAACAAGTATTCCTTTATGTTGAATTGATTTATTATGTGCATTGGTTATGCTTTTATGACTTATGTTGTGTCATGACTCAGGGGTATCTCTAGATGTAACAAGACGTATAGAATCCTGAAGGACTCCATACTAGTCACTTAGCATGTCGTAACATAAGATAATAGAAAAGTGCGAAAATTTAAAACATTTTTCCAATATAATCAAAGATTCATAAAAAGAAGCGGAAATCTTACACCTATCTAAAACATGAATAGTCTTGGGACACAGCCCATGCAATAGTTTGAAAATAAAAGAAAGACATAAAAGGAAAGGGTCATAAGTACTCGATGTGATAAGGACTCACCAAAACGTGTCTTCTTGCTCTACTATGAACCTAGCCACAGGGATGGAAGTCAATATCGCCGAACCCTACATTTGATAAGAATATAGGCAAGAATATGCATTAGTACAATTATGTACTAAATATGATGCGTAGCATAAAGCATCAACATAAGCATGTCCACGGCAATTAGTCAACATAAGACATATATCATAATCATAAGAGACATCAACAAAAGGCGCATGCTATAGGCATAAGAGACAATAGCATAAATCATAAGCATAAGAGGGAACAACATAGTCATAAACATATTCAATGCATCTAAATTAACATAATATAAGGAAACACCTCATAAATAACCTCGAAGAATTCTTGTGGATTGTATGGATCAGACCCCATAAATCTCACCCATACTAAACAAACCAATCAAATATATCAAGGAAAGCAACTATCGTACAATTAAACCTCATATCAAAACATACTTACAATACTTCCATGAAGTAAACTTAGTTCATTATTAGACTTGACATTGTGGGAATTAGCTATAACATGATCACCTGATGTCTCCCACATCAAGAAGGGTTGTTCTACTTGCCTAAGGTAAAACTACGATTTGTTAGCTTAGGTGGATCCATTAGTTAAATAACCTACAGGGGCATGTAGTTTATGGAATAAGGAGATTGCTACTAGAAACTCGGACTAAACTTGCATAAAAGTTCTCCATCTCATGAGATATACTTGGGATTTCGGACTCAACAAGAGTAAAAGGATGCCATTTGGAAGTCGGACTCAACTGACGTAAAAGCTTCCATATATATATCCCACGGAATACTTGTGAAGTTTTACTTAATTCATGATTCATGGAAGGATGTCCTTGACAACAAATTCATGTTAGTTCATTAGGATAGTTCTAGGATCATGGGTAAGAAAACCTTTCACATTATGTCCACAAGCAAGTATTAGATTCAATTAGTTGAGAAAGCCTTTCAACCTAGAATCTTCATTATGTGAGAAAACCTTTCGCATCTTGTTCATTATGAGTTCATGAGAATAACCTTTCAATCAGCCCACAACAACAATATATTCTTTAACACTTCACTCTCAAAGTGAACTCATAGCGTTTACATAGATTTCATGAAAACATGTATAATCTCATACTTTATCCTTTCAACGTTCAAAGCTCAATTTCAATCGACACATCTAGAATATAAGAATTTGACATGGATTTCATAATAACATGTATACCTTAATAATATACGTCATCTGGGTAAATCCTTCCACTACAATCCTATCCACCATTTATCAAACACATAAGCCTCACTCTCAAAGCCTTAACATTTATAGTTCATCATATTAGCTTTAGTTTCAAAGTTCTAGCAATTAAAATTCACAATTACAAGCTTTACTCTCAAAACATTACTTCTCACAATCATCACATATGCCTAGATCTCAAGACATTCTAATCACATGCTTCATTTAAGAAATTTTAATCATATATCATCATATAGGTTAAATCTCAAGCATTAATAAATCATAATTCATCATGCATACTTGATCTTAATCAATTCATTTTTATGATCTTTACTCTTAAGAAATTCATGTCCATGTGCTTCCATCTCAAGCAAATCTACAATGCAATTCATCAATCCTAGAAGATCACATCTAAGCCATCAATTTCCCCTTTCATATCATGGCATAAAACCCAACTATATCAAATTCATCGTACAATCATAGGTTAAGGATGAATACATGTATATTCATAATATAAACATGTAATTCCATCATAAAAAATCATAAAGAATCATAAACTATCATAATCCACTCTATTGGATCATAACCCATAACATTACAAGAAATCCTATTTTGTCTTGGGGAATTCTTTTTTTTTAATTGGGGAAAACATGGGGGATTCATGTATGAAAGGAATCCACGAATGAATATGCTATCAAATCTTGGTTACAAAGCCTACCAAGCTTGAAACAATGGAGACTTGACTTGACCTAGCTTGACCCTACTCCTCTTCTTCTTCTTCTTCACTTTCTAGAGAGAGAATATTTGAGAGGATGAAAACTTGGGATTCTTTTGGCTTTTTTTGAATAATGATTTGAATGAATTAATTTATGGGTTTAAAATCCTTATGTAGGTGGTCTAAATTATTCTAAAACGACACCACTTAGTATTAATTAAAACCGAAAAGACCCAAAATACCCCTAAGCTTAACCACCAAAACTGCTCCTAGGCCACCATCCACGAGACCACGCTGACAGACCTTGGTTTGACCCGCTGCCGATGCTGGTGAACCATGGTTTTGGTTCTATGAGTCTGAATTTTAGGCTTAGACCTACGATTACACCCACGAAGCATGGACCCACCCACGGGGATTGGGTCCTGTCGTGGTTCACTATTTTTGGGCAGTTTTGAGGGGTCCTCCTCAAGGGCCAATGGTCGGTCCTTGAAGGGTAGTACCTTGACATTCTTACACCAAATCCTCTAATTTTAATTACGGGGAGTTACATTCACGACTCTAACCCTTACATTAAGCTTTATTTTAGCCTACTAATTTCCAGAATATTGCAGTATCTCCCCCTTGGGAACATTTGTAACACCACAAAATATTCTAAGGCAAGTGTCCAAAGAAGGGTTAAAGGACAATGTAAGAGTCCACAATCAATAAACCCTTCCTTGAACCCAAGCCTTGTGAAAAATATTCTAAGGCAAGGGTCCAAAGAAGGGTTCAAGGACGGTGGAAGAGTCCTCTGTTAGTGAACCAATCCTTAAACCCAAGCTTTGGGAAAAATATTCTAATGAAAGGGTCAAAGGAAGGGTTCAAGGATGGTGGAAGAGTCCACGATCAGTGAACCCATTCCTGAACCCAATACTTATGAAAAATATTCTAAGGCAATGATTCACGGAAAAATTCACGGCCAGTAGAATGGTGTAAGGACGATAGACCCATCCATGGAGATAGACTTAGAAAAAAAAATGCAGGCCTCAGGTTCACTATAGCCTTTACTGGTCGTGAATCAATGATTGACCGGTGAAAGCCTTCCTTGGAAGGTACCCGTCAGTTAATTTTTTCAAGGTTATATAGGTCATTTCCTATGCATCTAATACCTAAACTAGATCATTTTAATCCTAATCCTAGACCCTATATAAGTCATTCTAAGTCAAAATAAACCCATTCACATTATTGTTTCCAAAACCCCAAATATTTTCCACAAAGTTCATTTTCTACACAATTTCTCTCTATGGAACTCAAGAAAAAAGAAGAGTAAAATTGGAGCTAGGGCTTGAAGAAACAAGGCTATTTCACTCAAGTACTTTGGAGAATCTTCACTAAGGTATGGTAGTCCATCTTCCTTGGATAATGCCCATCCAAGGAGTCCATCCAATTTCTATTTCAAAACTAGTGATTTCCCCAAAGTTAGGGTTTTACTTCAATATTGTGGGTTCTTTCGGAAAAACGTTTTTAAATGTTGATTTATGATGGATTATGATTGAATTGATGATTTATTGTTGATTTAGGATGAACTCCCCCAAGAACCCATGAAATCCCTAATTTCCCAAATTTTGATCTTATGATATGATTTGTTGATTTTAGAAGGATGATATGAGATTATGCTTGTTATAGTTGGGTTACTTGAATCATTCTATCATTCATGTCTAATGTAGTAATTCTACATGTGTTGACAAATTTTTGCCTTGAAGGGCAAGACATGTGAATTATGTGTGATAATAAAGGCTATGTAAATGCTTTAAGAACACTTTGAGAGTAAAGTGAATATTATTATGATCTAGTTGTTGTTGTGTTGGAATGTTATCCTCATGAAAACACTAATGTATGAATATGATATGATGTGAAAGGTTTGTCACATGTAGTGATTCTAAGGTTGGAAGACTTGTCTCACCTACTGAATCTAAGAGCTATAGTATGGTTATGTTGGATTTAGTGTGAAGAAATTTTTCCATGATTATGAACACAAGTAAAGACTTAATATGTAAATTGTGGGATCAATGGTTAGCACTGAGAGGATATTTCTATGAGATGGGAGGTCTTTCGTTAGTTGAGGTTGGGAATTCCTAATAGTAATCTCTTGTGATGGAAGCTCTTCCATTAGTTGAGGTTGGGTTTTCTTGTACCAGTCCCCTTATGCCATAACTATGTGCCCTTATTGGTCTTTAGCTAGTGGATCCACCTAAGCTAAGCGTATGGTTCTACCTTCAGTGTTATCACCTGAGCTACACCCCAGACGTAACACGGCGTACAAGACTTCGAAGAACCTCATACAAGACTTATAGCATTCATAACATAAGACATAAGAAAATGGTACGGAATTTAAAAAAACTTTAATCCATACAATCAAAGTCTTTATTTAAAAGCAACGGAAGTTTAATTTTGTCTCACATGGCCATCTAATACAAATTTAGATTCAAAGATAGGGTCACAGCCCTTCAACATAGTCTAACACGTAAAATGACATAAAAGAAACTAGAAATAAACAACTCTCGTCCTGGAACCATGAGGACTCACCACTAGCTTTGGAGAGAATCAATCCAAGCTTTGAACACTAGAAGTCACCTTAAGATCCGGAACCTACACTTTGTAAAAAATGTAGAAGAAATATGGGTTAGCACAAAAATGTACTAAGTATGATTGCCATGCAAAAATCATGCTAAAAAGGAAATTTTGGTTGAAAACCGTGCTATATGCCAAGTTTGAGGAACATCATGCACTTTTAGTATAAACACATAAGACATAAGCATATTCGTCATGTAAGTCATTATAACACTTTAGAACCATCATCTAACGCAACCCTAAGTTATACTTGAGCAATGTATGAATGACATCCCATCCTACCACTCACACTAAGCACCCCTTTGAGGCCACTATAGAAAAGGAAAACTTATATTCAATAAGTCATCACAAGGAAAGAAACTAATAATAACAATCAAATTTAAAAATTCATTTTTTTTACATTTAAGACTTTAAGTCAACATTCTCATTAGCATCATTATGAGCATATTCATTTCATTAGACATTAAGACATTAGAGAAACACACCATAGCTCTCTCAAAGCCTACTCGTGCAATGCATCGATGGCATCCCATACTACCACCTTTACTTCATAGAACCTCTTGAGTAACCATAGCACGTAACTCACATGATGGTAATAAGCCCTAACCGACATAGACCATGTGAGAAAACCATGGAATCCGGTGTCATGTCCCATACAGAAAAAGAGTTCGTCTACATGCCTAAGGTAGAACCGGTAACATTTTGTCTTAGGTGGATCCACTAGCTAATAACCTATGTTGGGTACATAGATATGGGATAAGGAAGGTGTTCATAGAAACCCGGCCTAACGTGGGGAGAGCTTCCACCTTACAATATCCACTCGATACTAAGCTTTAAATTCCCATATAGTTGTTCATTCTCATTAACACTACTATACGTGAGAGGACTACAACCATTAGGTCTACCGACTCAAGGTACATTATTAGGATAGCTCATTGAATCCTCAAGAAAGGGCCACCACCATTAGGTCTACCGATTCAAGGTTCAACATTACATTATTTATAGACTCATTAAGAAGGGCAACCAACATTAGGACTACCGGTTCTAGACAAAGATTTATAATACTTCATTAATTATTTATGTAAGAGCTACAACCATTAGGTTTACCGATTCAACGTACATTATTAAACACACGAAAGGGCTACCTCCATTAGGTCTATCGATTCAATGTTCATTACGTCAAGATACTTTAGTTACACAAGAAGAGGATGCCCTAAGACTACCAATTCAAGATATATCAATCAAGATCAGTTTCAATTACACAAGAAGAGGATGCCCTAAGCTTACGAATTCAAGATGTATCACATTAGATTGAACAAACCTTTCACAACATGTCATCATAATTCACAAGTGTATAATGGAGAATAACCTTTCAATAATATCATTATTTCATTATATTTATAATCACATTACTTTCATTGAATTCACAAAGCATATACAAAAGCATCATGATTATACATCAATCTTCATAATTTTCCCTTCAAGACCATGAGTAATAATTCACCAACACACCTAGAATTACAACAATTTAGGCATGAATAATGACATAATTCAAATAACTAAACCATTCCAAGAACCATTGCATAACATTCATCTTACTACAATTCACCCACTTCAAAGTCATAAATTAGGGTTACAGAGAAATCATGGAATCATGGGGATTTTATCTTAAAACAGCCATAAAACAGCAATTCAATCTTAAAATATGATAATTAAACTATTGAAAACGTTTTGAGAAAGAATCTATGACCAAGAATGAAAACCCTTAGTTTTGGAGAATTTCCATCTTTGAAATTGAAGGTTTAAGGACTTCATTGATGAAAAGTTAACCATGAATCAAAACTACCATACCTTAATTGAAGATTCCTCATGAAATTGAGTTGAAGAGTTTAGTCCTTCAGCCCTAGACCTTGACCTCATCTTCTTCTTCAATGGAGGTTTTAGAGAGAGAATTATTTGGAGAGGAGTTGGTTACTATTTTGGGTTTGGGAATTATGAATTGTAAAGGGGTGGCTAATGACTTAGAAAGACTTAAATATGTCTAAATAAACAATATAAACCTACCTTACTTCAATGTAACTAACCTATGAATTTATTATCTTTCCCCTCATTTGGCCGAACCTAGGCAGATTGTAGGCAGCATCCACGACCCAGGACTCACGAACCATGAGTGGGGGCACGCCCCGCCCTGCAGGTCCGTGGGTGGTGGTCTGAAACGGCTCACTTTGGTTCTTGACCTACGAATCTCCCCTACGAGGCGTGGATGGACCTACGAGGGTAGATCATATCCGTAGCCCACAACATTTTTTGCAACTTGGGCAGTTTTGGGGACCTTTGGGTGTTAGGCTTTAGGGTCCTCCTCAAGGACCCTTGGTTGGTCCTTGGGGAGTCATACCTTGACATTTAGCCCCTAAACCCCTTAATCTAAGCTCTGGAAACCATTTTACATTTTTAAACCCCATATCATACTTAACAACTCACACGTAAGGCTCCAGTTTCACCTACTAGTTTTCTGAGTCATAACATTATCTCCCCCTTGCGAAAATTCATCCTCGAATGTAACTTTAAACACCTTACGGAGTTGAAGAATCAAGACTAGCAGCCAATCATACATGAAACGTCATAACAATGCCCAAAGCAAAGAGGGAACATCAACTCCATCTCAAACATACTCAATGCAACACAAGGAAGTAGGAACTACATCTACAAACCCATTATGCATGAAAACTTCAACATTTCTCATTTCATTGGAGGAATTACCTTCTCCAACTCATTTCACCTTAAAATCCGCTACCTACACAATGTAGAAAATGTAGACGAAATATGGGTTAGAACAAAAATGTACTAAGTATGATAGCCATGCAAAAATCATGCTAAAATGACATTTTAGTTGAAAACCATGCTATATGCCAAGTTTGAGGAACATTATGCACTTTTAGTATAAACACATAAGACATAAGCATATTCGTCATGTAAGTCATTATAATACATTAGAACCAGCATCTAAGGCAACCCTATGTTATACTTGTGCAATGTATGAATGGCATTCTATACTACCATTCACACTAAGTAGCCCTTTGAGGCCACCATAGACAAGGAATATTCCTATTCAACAAGTCATGACAAGGAAAGCAACTCATAATAACAATCCAAGTTAAACATTCATTTTTTTTTACATTTAAGCCTTTAAGTCAACATTCTCATTAGCATCATTATGAGCACATTCCTTTCATTATGCATATGAAATTAGAGAAACACACCACATCCCTCTCAAAGCCTACTCGTGGAATGAATGGATGGCATCCCTTACTACCACCCACTCATCATAGAACCTCTTGAGCAACCATATCATGTAACTCACATGATGGGAATAAGCCCAAACCAACATAGACCATGTGAGTAAATAATGGAATCCGGTCTCATGTCCCACACCAAAAAGAGTTGGTCTACTAGCCTAATGTAGAACCTGTAACATTTTAGCTTAGGTGGATCCACTAGCTAATAACCTATGCAGGCACATAGTTATGGGATGAGTAAGGTCTACATAGAAACTTGGCCTTACATGGGGAGAGGTTCCACTTTACAATATCCACTCAGTACTAAGCTTTAAATTCCCATAGAGTTGTTCATTCTCATTAACAGTATTATACTGGAGAGGGATATATCCATTAGGTCTACCAACCCAAGGTACATTATTATGATAGTTCATTGAATCCTCAAGAAAGGGCCACTGATTTACGTATCAAGTACTCTTCATCCATTACTAAGTGTCGACGATCGTTCAATAGTAATATAACCCAACTAGTGAGTTGAAGTCGAGTCCCAAGGGAGCGGTTCGTACTCAAGAATCAATAGAAAAGCATAAACCTGCTCAAGTCAATCATAGCTAAAAACATTTACGACGAAAAACATAATTAATGTTTGGGGTGACACAACTGTCAAATATCAAAAGGGGGTTTTGTAATCAACTATCAACTAAGACAACAAATAATATGAAAATATGAATGTGGAGATGGTATTCCAAATCTTTGACCCATCAGCCACTGCCATTAAGTCTACCGATTTAAGGTTGATCATTACATTAGTTCATAGACTCATAATGAAGGCTACCACCATTAGGTCTACCGGTTCAAGACAAAGCCATAGAATACTCCATTAATCATTTATGAAAGGGATATCACCACTAGGTCTACCGAGTCAAGGTACATTATTAAACGCATGTAACGGATACCACCATTAGGTCTACCGATTTAATGTTCATTACGTCAAGATACTTTAGTTACACAAGAAGAGGATGCCCAAAGCCTACCAATTCAAGATACATCAATCAAGTTCACTTTCAATTACACAAGAAGAGGATGCCCTAAGCCTACCAATTCAAGATGTATAACATTACATTGAAGAAACCTTTCACAACATGTCATCATCATTCACAAGTGTATATTGAGAATAAACTTCCAATAATATCATGATTGCATTATAGTCATAATCAAATTACTTTCATTGAAATCACAAAGCATATACATAAGCATCATGATTATACATCAATCTTCATAATTTGCCCTTCAAGAACCTGAATCATAATTCACCAACACACGTAGAATTACTAAAATTTAGGCATTAATAATGACATAATTCAAGTAACTAAAACATTACGAGAACGATTGCATAACATTCGTCTTACTACAATTGACCCACATCAAAGTCATAAATTAGGGTTATGGGGACATCATGTATTCATGAGGGATTTTATCTTAAAACTACCACAAAACAGCAATTCAATATTATAATATGATAATTAAACCATTGAAAACGTTTTGAGAAAGAATCTGTGACCTAAAATGAAAACCCTTAGTTTTGGAAAATTTCCAACTTTGAAATTGAAGGTTTAAGGACTTCATGGATGAAAAGTTAACCATGACTAAAAAATACCATACCTTAATTGAAGATTCCTCATGAAATTTAGAGGAAAAGTTTAGTCCTTGAGCGCTAGACCTTGACTTCTTCTTCTTCTTCAATCGAGGTTTTAGAGAGAAAATTATTTGGAGAGGAGTTGGTTACTATTTTGGGTTTAGGAATTATGAATTGTAAAGGGGTGGTTAATGACTTAGAAGGTCTTAAATACATCAAAATAAACAATATAAACTGACCTTACTTCAATGTAACTAACCTAAGAATTTACCACTTTACCCCTAATTTGGCCGAACCTAGGCAGATTGCAAGCAGCATCCACGACTTAGGACTCACAGACCGTGAGTGGGGCTATGCCCAATCATGCAGGTCCATGAGTGGTGGTCTGAAACTCCTCACTTGGGGTCTTTACCTATGAACCTCTCCCATGATGCGTGGATGGACCTATGGGGCATAGGTCTCATCCGTAGCCCACAACATTTTGGAAACTTGGGAACTTTTGGGAAGCTTTGGGGGTTAGGCTTTAGGGTCCTCCTCAAGGACCCTTGGTTTTTCTTTGGGGGGTCGTACCTTAACGTTTAACCCTTAAGCCCCTCAACCTATGCTGGAGAAACCATTTTGCACTTCTAAACCCCACATCAAACTCAACAACTCACAGGTAAGGGTCTAGTTTCACCTGCTAGTTTTTCGAATCATAACGTTGGCCAAGTAGGACAACCCTTTCTTTGTGTGTGTAGACACAAGATTCAATGTTTAGCTAACATGGTCTATGTCAGTTAAGGCTTATTCCTAGTATGTTAATATGGACAAGAATATGATTTATGGACCATAGCTACTCAAGAAGCTTTTCTTAGTTTTGGTAAGATTATGGGATCTTACTCATGCATTGCACAAATAGACTTTGAGGGTACCTATGATATGTTGTCATTATGATATGATGATCTATGCATGACAATGTGGTTTATGACTTATGTTTTGCAATGTATTCATGATGACTTCAAACTTGGAAAAAGTGCATGGTTTTCAACAATGATGTCCTTTTAGCATATTTTCAATGATTTCTTCCATGACTATCATACTTAGTGCATTTTTTTACTAACCCATATTTTCTACATCATCCCACAAGTGTAGGGCCCATTTCTTGAAGTTATCTTCTTTTTGGTCAAAACTTGGATCGACTAATCTCCTTGCTTTTGGTGAGTCCTCATGCTTCGAGGACGGATGATGATTTTCTCGTTTCCTTTCTTCTACTTTCATTTGAGAACTATGTTGTAAGGGCTGTTACCCTATTTGGTACTTCAATTCTAATATATGGCTAATTAAGACAAGTCTAGACTTCTGCTTTGCTTTTATGAAAATTTTCTTAAGATTCAAAATGTGTTTTACTCTGTATTGTTTTTTACTTATGTTAAGATATGCTAAGTGGCTTACATAGTTCTTTTCGGGGTTCTATGTGCCCTGTTATGTCTGGGGGGTACCCTTGGGTCGTGACAAATTTGGTAATTAGAGCAAAAGGTTTAGAATAATTCTAGGATAATGTCTCATAAGCCACGTCTAGTAGAGTTTTGTTCATGAGTGTGAAGCACCCCACATTTATGAGGGAGAGGCTATCAGATGTTTAGGAAATTTCACTTCTTTCATTACTATTAATTTGTGGCTTTGAGTTTAACTCTATAAAAGTCCCTCTCCTAACCCTTCTCGTTTGTCTTCAGGAAATGAATACACGAAGGGCTAACGCTAGAAGAATGGAGGGTGGCAATGTGAATGATGAAGCTCTTCAAGGTAATCAAGCTCCTCAAGTTAACCAAGCTCTGGTTGATCCCGTGGTTGAGAATGTGACCCTTGCGGAGTTTAGATTGTCTTTCCAAATGTTGGCTCAAGTCATGACGGCTCAAGCCAATAGAGAAGTTGTAGCTCCGATCAATCATCATATGAATTTGGTGGCTTCTAGATTAAGGGATTTTGCAAGATGAACCCTCATGAGCTTCTTGGTTCCAAAGTGGAAGAGGATCCTCAAGAATTTGTGAAAGAGGTTTATAAAATACTTGATGTCATGTGGGTGACTTCTGTAGAGAAAGCGGAGTTAGCCACTTACCAATTAAAGAGTGTGGCTCAAGTATGGTATACTCAATGGAAGAATAATAGGTCGGTAGGAGCGGGTCAAATAGAGTAGGAAGTGGTCAAATCGGCGTTGCTTGATAGGTTCTTTCCCCGAGAGTTGAGGGAATCTAAGGTTGAATAATTCATTAACCTTCATCAAGAAGGTAGGGGTGTTCAAGAGTATTCTCTAAAGTTTACTAAATTGTCGAAGTATGCTCTAGCTTTTGTGGCGGATTGAAGGGATATGACAAGTAGGTATTTGATGGGTCTAGGTTTGTAAGAAAAGAATATCGTTTGGTAATGCTTCATGATAATATGGATATCTCACATCTTATGTTGTATGCCCAAAAAATGGAGGATGAGAAACTCCAAGACAAGAATAGGGAGGTGAAAAGAGCTAGAATCGGTGGTGGGAATTTCCCCAAGGCTAGGTCCGATGGACAAGTCAACCAAGGTTTAAACAAAGGTTCTCCAACCAAGGCTCCTTTAGTGCTCCAAGGGTCAACAAGGATAGGGTGTCTAACCTGAACCCTCAAAGATGCAATGGTGGTGGTTCTTATGTTGCTAGGCCTAATTGTGCAAAGTGTGGTAGAAAACATGACGACAAAAGCCTAGTTGACTCGGATGGGTGCTATGGTTGTGGAAAGAGTGTCCACATGATGAGAGATTGCCCGGTACTCATGGCTAAGGGGAGAGAAGGCAAGTAAGCTCCTCGAAGATGTTCAAACTCTAATGCCCAAAAGTAAAACCGCTTCTATACTCTTCAATCCCGAGGTGACCAAGAGAGTTCACCAGATATGGTGACCGGATTGTTACAAATCTTTTCTGTTGATGTATATGCCTTATTAGATCTAGTTCTTCATTGTCCTTTGTCACACCTTATGTGGCCATTATGTTTGTAATATTCCCCGAAGTGTTAGTAGAACCTTTTCCGGTCGCTACCCCAGTTGGTGACTCGATGGTGGCTAGAAGTGTCTGTAAAAGTTGTTCCATTTACTTGTCCCATAAGGTTACTTTGGTTGACTTGGTAGAGTTAGACATGTTAGACTTCGATGTGATTTTGGGTATGGATTGGTTGCATGCATGCTAAGTGATGAGTCCACAAGTTGGACTGATTTAGGGCTATATTTTAATAGATATTGTCTTCTCAAATGCTTATTATATCTCAATATCTAATGAAATCCCTTAAGTTTCAGGTATTAGAGATTTGAAGGAAAGCATGGACACGTCGTAAAAAGGAATGAAAAGAACGAAGAAATGAAGGTTTGAGTATCGCTGAGTCCACTTGGTGATTCGCTGAAGGGTCTTACTTCGCCTTTTGTTCCTGTGTGCTGAGCCTTGAAGGAAAGGATCAAGTCGGTGGAAAAAGGGAGCAGTCGGTGAATCGCCGAGAAGTTTCGTGTAGCAGTACCATGTCGCCCAATGACCCAGAGCATGACGATGTTGAAGGCTGGTGCAAGACTAAAGTGAACTACACCAAAAGGTGAATAGTCAAGATAATCGGGGATTCCAACAAATGAGGCCGAATGATCCGCTGCAGCACAAATCTATGAAAACTTTAAATACTAGTTAGAGTTGTAGTTTAAGCGTCGAACAATTATTACAATTTTCATATAGAATAGTACTTTTTGATATTTTTTCTCTAAGCTTGAGAGGGTTTTGAAGAATTGAAGATCCAAAGGGTTTCATCTTCAAGATTTGGATTTGGGTCTCTTGGATTCTTAAACTTTGTCCTATATCAAGACTTAAATCTTCATACCTAGTTGAATGAGAGCTCAATTTGGTATAAATTTCTATCTCTTATACATGTGTGGCTAAAAACCCAATTCTTGGGGTGTGCTTTAGCGACAATGGGTTAAGATAATTTATGGGTCTTGTTTGCTAATAGTTTAATCATAGTTTAAATGTGATTTGTTTAGTGGTTGTGGATGAAATTAATGAGGTCGTAGTTGCAAATATATTCTCATATATGTGTTTTCGGCTTGCTCGTGAGAGAGGTCGTAAAACTAAGACCACTAAATTGATAGCCAGTGCGAGTGGGTCAACATAAGGTTTAGCGAGGGAGAGTAGACCCTAGTTCCATGTCCACACACTAAGCTCGAGAGAGTGAGCAGGTTAAGGCGGAGGGTGTTCTTCATGCGGCAAGTGGGTGTCCGGGAGGAACCCGCTTGAAACTGGGTAAGTTGCTTGAGAGAGAGCTTATCGCCCTTAAAGTTTAGCCTAGTCACAATTACTCTATGAATCTTCTATCGAAAGCATGTACCCAATAATTGATCTTAACGCGTATTCCTGTCACATCTCAAGGATCCCCTCTCATTACTTAGAAATCCTTGTTTCTTTAGGTGTTTTTTACTTACTAGTGAGAAACCCCTCCATTGTTAATTGACACTCATGTGTCCCCCTTTAATTTCCAATGTTTTTAATTGTTAATGTCTTTAGCTACAATTACTTACTAAATTATTGCATGATCGTAGACACTTGCATCGGAAGTTGTGTCTTGATTACGCAAATATCAAAATGGCGCTTGTGCTTAGCTATTTATCAAATCGATTCTCTTGTGATAACCGTTGCACACTAGAAAAGGTGTGGAGTCTTGTTTGACTTAAGTGTCGATTCCTTGTGTGATAAGCTTACCTAGAACCATGCATGACAAGACCTAGAATTTTCCTTTTTGGTCCGGTTGACTAAGTAAGACTTTCTCTTGATATGAACTTTGGTAACTTCGAAGAGTGTGAACCAACTTGACCTATACCTCTTTTCTGACCTACCTTGTGAGCGTGTGATTCTCTCTTGAACATCCTTTGAGCCTTACCATTCTTTGGAAGAAACTTGATGTAAACTAGACCTTTCTTAATCCATTACCTATAATCCTCTTAAATTGTGGATAATTGAATAGCCAAATTAGGCCAAAAGCCTAAGTTGGGGGTGTGGTGAAAAGGAAAAGGGAAAGTCAAGAAGTGCAAGGAAAGTCTCCTTTAACCCATGGTGTTGAGAAAAATGAAACCCTTCCATATAAAAAAAAGAGAAAGAGAAAAAGAAAATAAAAAGAATGAAAAAGAAAGTTGTGGAATAAAGTACCAAAGCAATGGGGTTTCCAAACAATCCATGGGAAGTGAATAATGGGATGACTCAGATGCACTATTGAAAATGATGAAGGAAAAAGGAAAATAAGTGTTGAAAGTACCAAATTTCAAGAGGATAAAAGTCACTGAGCCTAAATGACCATACCTTTACACTCAGGCCTGTTACAAGCCTTGTTAAGACGTTTGTGATCTTGAGAAAGTCAAAACAAATGTTGACTGGAAAATACAGGCAAACCTATGGGTGAAAGCATGCATTGTGTTCATCTTTGTGAGTAGAGCTTGAACTTGCATTTGAAGCAAGTATTGTGAGCTTGAGAATCTTTGGTAATGGTGTGTCACAACTTGAATCTTTGAGTACACAATTGATCCTTGCATAAGTAAATTGAGTCTTGTTTTGTACATTCATAATTGAGTCTTGTGTAGCAGTGTTTGAGACATCCTTGTTGAACTGCTGAACTAGATTTTTACTTGAGGACAAGCAAAAGTTTAAATTTGGAGTGTTGATGAGTTCACAAATTAGACACATTTAGGGATATATTTTAATAGAAATTGTGTCCTCAAATGCTTATTTTATCTCAATATCTCATGTAAACCCTTAAGTTTCAAGTATTTGAAGTTTGAAGAAAACCATTGACACTACATCGTAAAAAGGAACGAAGAGGCTGAAAAGAACAAAGAAATGAAGTCCTGAGGATCGCCAAGTCCACTTGGCAAGTCGCCAAAGGGTCTTACTTCGCCTTTTGTTCCAGTGTGTTGATCCCTGCAGGAAAGGATTCATTCGGCGGAAAAATGGAGTAGTCGGAGCATCGCCGAGATGTTTTGCGAAGCAGTACCATGTCGCCTAATGACACAGAGCACGACAATGTGGAAGGCTGGTGGACGACGGCGGTGGACTACACCAAAAGGCGAATCACTGAGGTTACCGGCGATTCCGACTATCGACACTGAATGATCCTCTGCAACACAAATCTGTGAAAACTATAAATACTAGTTAGAGTTGTAGTTTTAAGAGTCGAACAATTATTGTAATTTTCATATATAATAGTACTTCTTGATATTTTTGCTCTATGTTTGAGAGGGTTTTGAAGACTTGAAGATCAAAAGGGTTCATCTTCAAGATTTGGATTTGGGTTTCATGGATTCTTCAATTTTAGTATGTATCAAGATTTAAATCTTCATACCCAGTTGAATCCGAGCTCAATTAGGTATAAATTTCTATCTCTTATACATATGTGACTAAAAACCCCAATTCTTGGGGTGTGATTTAACGACTATGGGTTAAGATAATTTATGGGTCTTGCTTGCTGATAGTTTAATCGTAGTTTAAATGTGATTTTGTTTAGTGGTTGTGGATGAACTTAATAAGGTTGTAGTTGCAAATATAATCTCATATATGTGTTTTTGGCTTGGTCGAGAGAGAGGTCGTAAAACTAAGACCACTAAATTGATGGCCAGTGCGAGTGGGTCGACGTAAGGTTCACCTCGAGAGAGTGGACCCTAGTCCCATGTCCACACACTCAGCTCGAGAGAGTGAGTAGGTTAAGGCGGAGGATATTCTTCAAGCGGCAAGTGGGCGTCCGAGAGGAACCCACTTGAAATGGGGTAAGTTGCTCGAGAGAGATCTTATCCCACTTAAAGTTTAGCCTACTCACAATTACTCTATGAATCTTCTATCAAAAGCATGTACCCAATAATGTAGCTTATCCCGTATTCCCATCACATCCCAAGGATCCCCTTTCATTACTTAGAAATCCTTGTTTATTTTGTTGTTTTTACTTATTGTGACAAAACCCCCCATTGTTAATTGACACTATTGTGTCCCCTTTTAATTTACAATGTTTTTAATCGTTAATGTCTTTAGCTACGACTAGTTAGAACTAAATTTTATTCTTCTATTAATTTTCAAAACCACTCTCTTGGGAACGATCCCAACCCTTGGTTGGGTTACTAAACTATTGTACGATCATAGACACTTGCACCGGAAGTTGTGTCTTGATTACGCAAACATCAAAATGGTGTCACTTCTGGGGAGTCATGTTATTTGGGAATTCTTAGATTAGTAGATTTTTGTAGTAATTAGTTGTAGTCTACTTACCTAATTTTCAGTTTTGTTTTTAGTATTTGTGTGTTTCAACAGACATATGAGTGAGAACGGCGAAAACCAGTGGGTTATGCTTTTCATCGAGATGATATTGATGACATTAATAGTGTGTATAACCCTGTCCAAGTGCGTGAGATGGATGCAATTTGCATGTCACAAGCAGACAAAAGTGCAATATTTGAAGTTACTAGCACAACACTCCATCTCATACATTCAATAGGTTTATATGGTGGGTTAGAGTATGAAGATTTGTATTAACATATACGAAGCTTCATAGAAGTGTGCACCCTTCTTTCATTCAAGAATATATCGCAAGAGTTCATACGGCTTGGTTTATTTCCATTATCATTGACCGGAGGAGCCACTAAGTGGTTACTCGAGCTTCCAAAGAACTCCATCAAGTCATGGGAGGAGCTAGTTATGGCTTTTCATGAAAGATTCTTCCCTCCATCAAAGATGATGAAACTGAGAGACGACATTAAAAATTTTAATCAAAAGGAGGGCGAACCAATTCACGAATCATGGACAAGATTTAAGAGATTTTTGCGAAAATGTCTGTCACATGGACTTTCGAGTGAGTTATTGCTCCAATACATTTACCAAAGTGTGGATTTGGTTAATAAAGGGATAGTTGATTAGCTGGCGCAGGGAGGAATAATGTTACAATCATTTGAAGTAGCCTCATTCTTCCTAGATGGCATGACTAGGGTAAATTAAGCATGGTACACAAAAGATGACCAAGTTTCCCCACTGTGCTTTAGATTAACGCAAGAACAACTCAATAAAGAAAGGGAGAGGGACGAAAACATCAAAAAAGATGTTGTCTCAAATGGAAGTGATACAAAAGCACATGAAGGGGACGTATGGAATATTTCAAGTTGAGGAGGGTTCTTTTTCTGGTTACTTAAGACCGGGGGAGAATCAAGGTTAGAACTCCAAAAGAGTTGAGGGGGGTTCTTCATCCGGTTATTTAAGACCGGGGGATAATTAAGGTTGGAACTCTAGAAGATATGAGAAGTGTTTCCACCCACACTATCAACAGCGGGGCAGAAATCAAGGTTGGAACCATTATAGGATTAAAGAACCAAGGAGATATTTCCACGATTGGGCTGAAGAAGATGACTATGAGGAAAACCGTACTCAATTGAGTGAAAGCCCGAAATCAAAATGGATTGCAAGTACTCCTCGGGGAAATGATCTACTTTCACAGATACTTGATAAAGTTAAGGGCTCTGATTATTTGCTAAAAGGGATGAGAGATGACCTTTCATCATTAAACAGGAAAGTGAATTATCATGCTAATTCCATCAAAATGCTAGAAGGTTAATTGAGTCTATTATCAGGTCATTTAACATCCACGACATTGATGGAAGATAATGAAAGAGGGCTGGCTATAGTTAGCCATAGTGGAAAGATAGCAAAAGGGAATGTGATGGAGGATGAGGATCCTCCAATGCAGGAAAAGAGCCAGGGTATAGAGGAACAAGAATTGCCTATTCCACAAAACCTTGCAAAAGAACCAGAAGAGGATGCAGAGCAACATGTTCAAGTTCCAAAAGTCATGCACCCTTTACCCAAAATACGTCCACCATTTCCTCAAAATTTGAAAAAGAAGAATGAATATGCGAAGGTCAAAAAAATGTTTTCAGTATTCAAGAACTTATCAATTAACCTTCCTCTGGTTGAAGCATTGTTGGAAATGCCGGGATACGCCAAATTCATGAAAGAGCTGGTTACAATGAGAATGAGCTTGGACTATGAAACAATTGAGGTGCCCCATCGTTGAAGTGCGATTATGACAAATGAGTCAATCACTAAGAAAGAATATCCTTGGGCATTCACAATCCCGTGCACAATTCACATGCTCCTATTCCCTAAAGCTTTGTGCGATTTAGGAGCAAGCATTAACATGAGCCTCCTTATGGCTGATCGATTAATCAAGCGCCCAGTGGGGATACTCTATGACATATAGGTAAAAGTTGATCGGTTCATCTTTCCAACTAATTTTGTGATTCTAGATTGTGAGATCGATGCTGAAATCCCTATTATTTTGGGATGGCGGCCATTCTTTGCTATCGGGAGAGCATTGGTGGATGTCAAAAGCGGGAAATTGAAGTTCCATGTGAACGATGATGAGGTGACCTTGAATTTCTTTAAATCCATGAAGCAACCAAGTAATATCCATGTGCTGTCTACTAAGGATGTTATAGATGAGGCTGTGGCAAGTGTGAGCCATTTAATGCGCAAAAATTAACCCCTTGAATCTGTACTTGCCAATTATCCTGAATCCGAAGTTCACGGCTATGAGGAAGTGGTAGCTGCCTTATCAGGGTTAGGAGTATATTTAACGAATCCAATCAAGTTGGATATCGACCTGAAAAATAGAAAAAGTCTTACGACAAAACCATCAATAAAAGAACCACCGAATCTGGAGTTAAGATCCCTACCCTCTCATCTCAAATATGCCTTCTTAGGAGCCAATAATACTTTAACAGTGATTATTGCAGCTGAATTGCTTGAAAGGTAGGTGAAATTGCTCATTGAAATACTGCGGAAGCATATAAAATCTATTGGATGGACAATAGACGATATAGTAGGAGTTCCTCCTGACATCTATACTCACAAGATGCGGTTCGATAGTGAATGTAAACCTAGGGTGGAGCACCAACGGAGATTGAACCCTCCACTGCAAGAGATGGTGAAAAAGGAGATCATCAAGTGGCTAGATGCGGGAGTCATCTACCCTATTACAAATAGTAATTGGGTAAGTGCAATGCAATGTGTAGCGAAAAAGGAGGTATAACCGTAGACCCAAATGCAAAAGGAGAACTTATGCTGACAAGACATGGGTGGAGAATATGCATGGACTATCGAAAGCTTAGCTCTTGGACCGAGAAAGACCATTTTCCAATGCCTTTTATGGACTAAATGCTTGACCGGTTATCACAAAGAGGGTGGTATTGTTTTTTGTATGCGTACTCCGGTTACAATCAAATCTCTATTGTGCCAGAAGTCCAAGAAAAAACCACTTTCAGTTGCCCTTATGGAACATTTGCATTCAAAAGAATGCCATTCAGACTATGCAATTCCTCAACCATATTTCACAGTTGCATGTTGTCTATCTTTGCGAATATGGTCGAAGACTCTATGGAAGTATTTATGGATGATTTTTCAGTCGTAGGGAATACATTCAAGACTGCTTCAAAGATGCGTGGAAACGAACCTGGTCCAAAATTGGAAGAAATGTCATTTCATGGCGAAGGAAGGTATTGTTCTAGGACACAAGGTGTCATAACAAGGGCTAGAAGTTGATAAGGCAAAAATTGAGGTAATTGAAAAACTACCCCCGCCAATTTCAGTAAATGGTATTCGCAGCTTCTTGGGGAATGCAAGTTTCTACCAAAGGTTCATTAAAGCCTTCTGAAAGATTGAACACCCACTATGCAAAATCCAAGAGGAGGAAGTGAAGTTCTATTTTGATGATGCTTGTATGGCCGCATTTAAGTGTTTGAAAGAAAAATTACTATCCACCCCGATTATCGTCAGTCCTGATTGGTCCAAATCTTTTGAAGTAATGTGTGATGCTAGTGGTATGGTATTGGGGGTAGTGTTGGGGAAAAAGCACAACAAACTATTTCACCTAATTGATTACGCAAGAAAAACTTTGAATAGTGCCCAACGAAATTATACAGTCACTGAACAAGAGTTGCTTGCGGTGGTTTATGCATTTGAAAAGTTTCGGGCATAATTGCTAGGCACCAAAGTATAGTACACATTGATCATGTTGCACTCCACTACTTGATGGCGAAGAAAGATGCAAAACCAGGATTGATAAGGTGGGTGCTACTATTACAGGAGTTCAATTTTGAGGTAGAAGATCGAAAAGGCTTCGAAAATCAAATGGCCGACCACTTATTGAGGTTGGAAGGAAGGGAAGATGTCGAGCGTGAGGTCGACATAGACGACTCCTACCCCTACGAACAGGTGTTTGCTATATTTGTCAAACCTACACCATGGTATGCAGATTTTGCAATTACATTGTGAGTGGATTGATGCCGGATGAGCTGACCTTTTACTAACAAAAGAGATTCATGTTTGACGTTAAAAAGATGCTTTGGGACGAACCGTACTTTTTTCGAGAATGTGTTGACCATATTATTAGGAGGTGTGTTCTGGAAGAAGAAGCAGTAGAAGTTCTCCATACTTGCCATGCATCTCCAGTGGGAGGTCACCATAGCTGTGTTCACAGTGCCGCTAAAGATTTCCAAAGTGGTTATTATTGGTCGTCCCTATACAAGGATGACCATGAATTTGCGAAGAAATTATCTCAATGTCAGCAGCAAGGCGGAGTGTCTAGAAGGCACGAGCTGCCTCTCTCTCTTCTTTAGAAGTCGAGCTATTCGATGAATGGGGGATCAATTTCATGGGCTTATTTGTGAGCTCATTTGGAAATAAATATATCTTGGTGGCTATAGATTATGTTTCCAAATGGATGGAAGCCATCGCATTTCCAATCAACGAAAGGAAAAGTGTTGTCCACTTTCTGAAATGCTACATCTTCGCAAGATTGGGCACGCTTAGGGCAATCATTAGTGATGGGGGTCCCACTTTTGCAATAGGTAGTTTTCAATGGCACTGAGTATATATGGGGTAAAACACAAGGTAGCAACCCCATATCATCCCCAAACAAGTGGCCAAGTCGAAGAGTCAAATCAGGAAATCAAAAGCATCCTGCTAAAGACAGTAAATGCCAACAGAACTAACTAGTCTAGGAAACTCGATGATGCACTATGGCCATATTGGACCGCTTACAAAACACCTATTGGTATGTCTCCATACCATTTGGTTTATGGTAAGGCTTGTCATTTCCCCGTCAAGTTAAAACACAAAGCATTGTGGGCATTGAAAGCTTTAATTTTGACTGGTCAAAAACATCGAGGGTGAGGGTAGAGAAATTGAACATACTGGATGAATTTAGACTTAGATCGTATGAAGATGAAGAAATGGCATGATGCTCGGATATTCAAGCGGGATTTCAAGGTAGGAGATTGAGTTTTGTTATACAACTCTCGACTTAGACTCTTTCCAGAAAAGCTCAAATCAAAATGGTCTGGACCTTTTAGAGTAACGTGAGTGTTCACCAATGGTGCCATAGAAGTTGAAGATCAGAAAGGACCTCCATTTAAATTGAACGGTCAACGTCTGAAATTATATTTTGGGGATTGTGAAGAGATTTCTTTGGTTGAAGTGTTGTATCTGGAAGACGCCGGAAAGTGTTGTTGCATCGTTTCACGACAATAACTAAGGCGTTGTTTGGGAGGCAACCCAAAACCCCTTTAATTGCTTTTTATTTCTTGGGAAAATATTGGTGTGTTGTTTGTACAGGTTGAAGTATGACAAGTGTTTGAAAAAGTGAAGGATCGCGAACAATAGATCTAGTCGGTGAGTCGCCGAAGGGGTAGGTGAATCCGACCTTCTCTGTCGTTTGACTCAAGACATCGTCAACATTGGAGTCTGTAAAACTTGGCGAGCTTTAGATATTATTGGTGAATCGCCGACCATGTCGGGGATTACGATGAAAACCGCCATTTGGACCCCCGTAAAGCAGAGGTCCCGTAAATTTCGGTGAAGAAACTAAACGGTCGGCATTTTGCCAAGTGAGTAGGCGAGCTTCACTAATGTCGCCGAGTGGGCGAAAATACGACGGTTTTTGCAAGCCAAATGTTTACAAGTTTTAACTTCATTCACTTTCCCTTACATTTTATCTGTCCAAACTCAAACCTCCACTCTAGCCTCTATATTTTGTGCATTTTTGATTATTTTAGTTGCTGATTTGTGCTCAGAACTTTGAGTACATTGCGGCGTAGATATTCAATTCTATTTTAGTCAGCGCGAGAGAAATGGCTAGACCGAAAGTAGCTGGAAGAGATATGCCACCCCGACAAACAAGAGCAAAAAGTTTCAGGAAAATAACTAATTTCAAAGTGTTATATCGGGCACTGATGCCCTGGAAGATGGAGTGACTGCTTAGATAGAATCCTCTCTTTACCTCCCTCTCTGTCTTTCTTTAATTTACATTTTGGATATTTTCTTATTTGCATTTGAGGACAAATATTTTTGTTTGTGGGAGGACCACACATTTTGTGTGCTACTTTTGTTTCTGTTTCGTGTATATATTTGGGCTCTTCTGTTTAAAATTCTGTTAATACTGCTTTTATGTCGATGTTTGAGCTTGTTGCTCGTTTTATTTTTGAATTGCAAAATGATTTCCACCCTTCCGAATTTTTTTGAATTTTTTGCACATTCTGGCCACCCTTTATATGCCATTGAATGTGGCTATTACTTAACAAATTTGAGTCTTGGTTTCGATCAATACCAATGATTCAATAGTGCTTACATTGGAACGGACATGAATGTACGGTTACGATGAGGCCAAATAAAGTTGCATAGACAATATGTGAACTCTTTGCATCTCATTGTGCTTAGCTATTTATCAAATCAATTCTCTTGTGATGACCGTTTCACACTAGAAAAAGTGTGGAGTCTTGTTTGACTTAAGTGTCGATGCCTTGTGTGATAAGCTTACTTGGAACCATACATGACAACACCTAGAATTTGCCTTGTTGGTCCGGTTGACTAAGTAAGACTTTCTCTTCATATGATCTTAGGCAACTTCGAAGAGTGTGAACTAATTTGACTTATACCTCTCTTGTGACCTACCTTGTGAGCGTGTGATTCTCTCTTGAACACCCTTTGAGCCTTACCCTTCTTTGGAAGAAACTTGATGAAAACTAGACCTTTCTTAATCAATTACCTATAATCCTCTTAAATTGTGGTTAATTAAATTGGGGGTTTGGTGAAAAAGAAAAGGGAAAGTAAAGAAGTGCAATGAAAGTCTCCTTTAACCCATGGTGTTGAGAAAAATGAAACCCTTCCATATAAAAAAAAAAGAGAAAGAGAAAAAGAAAATAAAAAGAGTGAAAAAGAAAGTTGTGGAATAAAGTACCAAAGAAATGGGGTTTCCAAACAATCCATGGGAAGTGAATAATGGGATGACTCAGATGCACTAATGAAAATGATGAAGGAAAAAGGAAAGGAAGTGTTGAGAGCACCACATTTTATGAGGATAAAAGTAACTGAGCCTAAATGACCATACATTTGCACTCAGCCATGTTAAGCCCTTTGTGGTCTTGAGAATGTCTAAGCAAATGTTGATTGGAAAATACGGGCAAACCTATGGGTGAAAGCATGCATTGTGTTCATCTTTGTGAGTGTGAGAGTTGTATCTGGTTCCTGAACTTTAAATTGATTATACCTTTGCATGTGAAAATGGAATCATCATTTGTGTGAGGGCATTCAAAGGCTTTTGTTGAGCTTGAACTTGCATTTGAAGCAACTATTGTGAGCTTGAGAATCTTTGCTAATGGTGTGTCACACCTTGAATCTTTGAGTACACAATTGATCCTTGCATAAGTAAATTGAGACTTGTCGTGTACATTCATAATTGAGTCTTGTGTAACACTGTTTGAGACATCCTTGTTGAACTGATGAACTTGAGTTTTACTTGATAACAAGCAAAAGTTTAAGTTGGGGGTGTTGATGAGTCCACAAATTGGACTCATTTAGGGCTATATTTAAATAGAAATTGCGTCCTCAAATGCTTATTTTATCTCAATATCTGATTAAAACCCTTGAGTTTCAGGTATTTGAAGTTTCAAGGAAAGCATAGACACTACGTTGCAAAAAGGAATGGAAAGGCTGAAAAGAACAAAGAAATGAATGTCTGAGGATCGCCGAGTCCACTGGGCGAGTCGCCGAAGGGTCTTACTTAGCCTTTTGTTGCAGTGTATTGAGCCTTGAATGAAAGGATCAAATCAGCAGAAAAAGGGAACAATCGGCGCATCACCGAGAAGTTCCGCGAAGCAGTACCATGTCGCCCAATGACCCAGAGCACGACGATGCTGAAGGTTGGTGCAAGACGGCGGTGAACTACACCAAAAGGGGAATCGCCGAGTTGATCGGCGGTTCCGACTAACGACGCCGAATGATCCGCTGCAACACAAATCTGTGAAAACTATAAATACTAGTTAGAGTTGTAGTTTTAAAAGTCGAACAATTATTATAATTTCCATATAGAATAGTACTTTTTGATATTTGTGCTCTAAGCTAGAGAGGGTTTTGAAGAATTGAAGATCCAAAGAGTTTCATCTTCAAGATTTTGATTTGGGTTTCTTGGATTTTTAAATTATGGCCTATATCAAGACTTAAATCTTCATACCCAGTTGAATGCGAGCTTAAATTGATATAAATTTTTATCTCTTATAGATATGTGGCTAAAACCCCTAATTCTTAGGGTGTGATTTAGCAAATGTGGGTTAAGATGATTGTTGGGTGTTGCTTGTTGATAGTTTAATCATAGTTTAAATGTGATTTCGTTTAATGGTTGTGGATGAATTTAATGTGGTTGTAGTTGCAAATATAATCTCATATATGTGTTTTCAGCTTCCGAGAGAGAGAGGTCGTAAAATTAAGACCACTAAGTTGATGGCCAGTGCGACAAGGTTGACATAAGGTTCAGCTCGAGAGAGTGAACCCTAGTCCCATGTCCACACACTCAGATCGAGAGAGTGAGTTGGTTAAGGCATAGGATGTTCTTCATTTGGCAAGTGGGTGTCCGAGAGGAACCCGCTCGAAATGGGGTAAGTTGCTCGAGTGAGAGCTTATCCCCCTTAAAGTCTAGCCTAGTCACAATTATTCTATGAATCTTCTACCGAAAGCATGTACCCAATAATCTAGCTTAACCTGTATTCCCATCACATCCCAAGGATGCCCTCTCATTACCTTGAAATCCTTGTTTATTTTGTTGTATTTTACTTATTAGTGACAAACCCCCCATTGTTAATTGACACTCTTGAGTGCCCCTTTAATTTGCAATATTTTTAATCGTTAATATTTTTAGCTACGACTAGTTAGAACTAAATTTTATTTTTCTATTAATTCTCAAAACCACTCTCTTGGGAACGATCCCAACCCTTGGTTGGGTTACTAAACTATTATATGATCGTAGACACTTGCATCAGATGTTCTGTCTTGATTACACAAAAATCACTATGCCTCTATAGATTGTAGGACTCGGGTGGTTAAATTCCAATTTCCAAATGACCCTATCTTAGAATGGAAGGGGGGAAATTCTATTCCTAGAGGTCAAATTTCTTGTTTTAAAGTTAGGAAAATGATCTCCAAATTGTGTATTTACCATCTAGTTAGAGTGATGGATGTTGATTACGAAACCCCTTCTCTATAGTCAGTTCTGGTAGTGAATGAGTTTCTGGAAGTATTTCATGATGATTTTCCCGGTATTCCTCTTGAGTGAGAAATAGATTTTGGCATTGACATTTTATCGGATACGCACCCTATCTCCGTTCCTCCCTATAGAATGGCTCCGGCGGAGTTAAAAGAGTTGAAGGAGCAACTAAGGGATTTATTAGATAAGGGCTTCATCCAACCATGTATTTCTCAATGGGATGCTCCAGTATTGTTTGTTAGAAAGAAGGATAGGTCTCTTAGAATGTTTATTGATTATCATCAATTGAACAAAGTGACCATCAAGAATAAATATCCTCTTATAAGAATTGATGATTTATTTGACGAACTTCAAGGGCCTAGTTATTTCTCCAAAATTAACCTTCATTCGGGTTATCACCAATTAAGGGTGAGAGGGGTTAATATTCTCAAGTTGGCCTTTAGGTCACGGTATGGTCACTATGAACTTGTGGTTATGTCATTTTGGTTGAAAAATACCCTGGAGGCATTCATTGACTTAATGAATAGAGTGTTTAGGAAATACCTAGACACGTTTGTTATCGTGTTTATTTATGATATGTTGACCTACTCAAGGAGTGAGAATGAATATATGGACCATTTGAGAATTGTATTGCAAGTTCTGAAGGAGGAACAACTTTTTTGCAAAGTTTAGCAAGTATGAATTTTGGTTAAGGTCCGTAGCTTTCCTTGGTCATATTGTATCAAGAAACGGGTATTGAGGTAGATCCTAAAAAGACGGATGCGGTCAAGAGTTGGTGTAGACCTATAACTCTGTCCAACATTAGAAGCTTTTTGGGTTTAGCCGGTTACCATTAGAGGTTTGTTGAGAGGTTTTCCTCCATTTCTTCTCTGTTAACGGCTTTCACTCAAAAGAAAGCTATGTTTGAGTCGTCGGGGGCTTGTGAGAAAATCTTCCAAGAGTTGAAAGATAGACTTACTTCCACTCCGGTGTTGACCTTACCGGAGGGTACCGATGCTTTTATTGTATATTGTGACGCCTCTAGAGTGGGGTTGGGATGTGTGCTTATGCAATATGGTAAGGTGATTGCCTATGTTTCAAGGCAACTTAAAGTCCATGAGAAGAATTATCCGACCCATGATCTTGTATTAGCGGCGGTTGTGTTTGACTTAAAAATATGGAGACATTAATTGTATGGGGTCCATGTGGATGTTTTCACCGATCACAAGAGTCTTCAATATGTGTTTAGTCAAAAGGACTTGAACCTCTGACAAAGAAGGTGGTTAGAACTCTTGAAAGATTATGATATGAGTGTCCTTTACTACCCCGGCAAAGCTAATGTGGTAGCAGATGCACTTAGTAGGTTTTGTATGAGTAGTGTGGCTTATGTAGAGGACGAAAAGAATGAACTGGTTCATGATGTGCACAGGTTGGCCCGACTAGGTATTCATCTAATGGATTCTACCAAGGGTGGTGTAATGGTCCATAATTGTTCTTAATCGTCCTTTGTGACAGATGTGAAGTCTAAGCAAGATGTTGATCCTATATTAGCTGAGTTGAATGAATCGGTACTTAAGAAGTTCGTTGAGGCTCTCTCCCAAGGGTGAGATAGGGGTCTTAGGTACCAAGGTCATTTATGTGTTCCGGATGTTGATGGATTCAGGGAACAAATTTTAGGGGAAGCTCATAGTTCTCAGTATTATATTCATCCAGGAGCCACCAAGATGTACCATGATCTACAAATATTCTTTTTGTGGAATGGTATTAAGAAAGATATTGCGGGATTTGTAGCCAAATGTCCTAATTGTCAACAATTCTTGGTTGAGCATCAGAGACCGGGAGGCTTGTCCCAAGATATAAGTATTACCACTTGGAGGTGGGAAGATGCAAATATGGACTTTATTGTGTGTTTGCCTCGCACCCGAAGGCAACATGATTCTATTTGGGTCATTATAGATAAGATGACAAAATCAACCCACTTTATTCCCGTCAAGGTTTCTCATTCAGCACAAGACTATGCCAAGTTGTATAAAAGAGAGATAGAAGTTATATGGGGTCCCTTTATCTATTATTTCGGATTGGGGTACTCAACTTACTTCACACTTTTGGAAGTCATTCCTAAAATGGCTTGGTACTAAGGTTAAGTTTTCACGACTTTTCATACGCAAACCGCTGGCCAAGCAGAACGTACCATCCAAATATTAGAAGATATGTAGGGGGCATGTGTTATAAACTTCAAAAGTAATTAGGATGACCACTTGCTATTAATAGAGTTTTTCTACAATAATAGTTATCACTCTATTATCAGTATGACTCCTTTTAAAGCCTTGTATGGCAGGAGATATAGGTCTCATGTTTGTTGTTTTGAGGTAGGTGAAATTGCTCTTATTGGTCCCGAATTGGTCTATGAAGCTATTGAGAAGATTCGACACATTAGAAAGAGGTTGAGAACGGCCCAAAGTTGGCAGAAGTCTTAAGCTAATGTTAGTAGAAGCGATTTAGAATTTGAAATTAATGATTGGGTCCATCCGGCATTTCATGTTACCATGCTTAAGAAGTGTATTGGAGATCTGACATCCATTATCGCTTTAGAAGGTTTGGGAGTTTATGAGAGTCTCTCATGTGAGGAAGTTCCGGTAGAAATCTTAGACCGGCAAGTCAAAGGTTGAGAAATAATGAAATAACATTCGTGAAGCTTTTATGGTGAAATTATTTAGTTGAGGGTTCTACTTGGCGGGCTGAGGCCGATATGAAGTCCTGATATCCTCATATCTTTCCTCCTACTCATATTCAAGCTTCAGGTAAGTAGTTCCTTTTGAGTTTTAGTGTTGTGGGAGTCCTGTGTGTTGTAGGTGTTTACACATGATTTCAGTATGTTATGCATGTTCTTGATGAAATTCATCTTTAGTAAGAAAATGAGATTTCATGATTTATGTTCCTCATGTTGATGGTGCATTTAGTATGAGTTGCCTATTTCATTTCATGAGTTGAGTTGATGAACATGCTTTAGTATGCTTTTTAGAGTAATTGCATATTGACTCCATGATATTATGTTGAGCATGCTTTTCGTTGGAGGAGGTAGTTCCTCCTATGAATATGAGAAAAATTGAGCTTCATGCATAATGGGTTGTTAGATGTATTTCCTACTTCCTTGTGTTGCATTTATTATGTTTGAGATGGGGTTGATGTATCCTCCTTTGAATTTTGCATTATTTTGATGTTGCATGCATGATGGGATGCTAGTCTTGAATCTTTACTTCCGTAAGGTGTCTAGATCGTCATTAAAGGTCAAATGTTCCCAAGGGGGAGATATTTTTAACACCTCAAAATATTCTAAGGCAAGGGTCCAAGGAACGGTTCAAGGACGGTGGAAGAGTCCATGGTCAGTGAACCCATCCTTGAACCCAAGCCTTGTGAAAAATATTCTAAGGAAAGGTTCCAAAGAAGGGTTCAAGGACGGTGGAAGAGTCCACGGTCAGTGAACCCATCCTTGAACACAAGCCTTGTGTAAAATATTAAGGCAATGATTCACAGACAAGTTAACGGCCATTAAAATGGTCCACAGGCAAAAGACCCATCCATGGAACCCAAACATGCTGCTTTTGAATGGTGGAGAATCGACTCTTTCTGGGATGGCATGATAGCACTACTGATGAAGCCAAACCAGAACCTTGCAGCTATGTTTACATTTTTCTCTTCTCAATTGGTGCTCCTATCTCAAGCTACTTGGGAGTACCGTGTCATATCAGCTAGGCCAACCACTTCTTCATGTTTTCCATGTCTGTGTCGTGATCAGATGTTGGCAGTAATCATCAATACATGTTAAAACATCTAAGACTGCATTGATAGCATCACTATCACATTTCACCTTACGGACTCTGACAACCACAAAGTCAACCTTCTTGAATTTGGCTGCCAACTTCTTCCCTTGTGGTATCAAGGCACTGTAAGAATTGTAGAATTCTCTAACCCAACAAGGAATGTACGGGCCACGAGGTTTGATGAAGACATGGAAATTATGTGACCTCAGGCAGCTCATAATCTCTGGATACCTGTCAATGAACCCATCAGTGGACAGACGCTTCTCCTCTATAATGGTCCTCAGTCCCTCGGTCTTCAGTCTGTTCCTAGATCGGGGAGGAGGACCCTCTACCGGTGGTGCTAGGACCACTGCATGTACTGGAGGAGGAGTAATGGTGGTCTGGGGAGTTTTGATCCTTTTGGATCATTTATCCATTTGGATCGCAGCTCTAGCCTTTGTGGTGCTACTAGATCATCACCCTCATTCTCAGAAGTGGTGGGGTGAGTGGAATAGATACTGTCACTGTCGGAGCTGGCCTCCGCTGACACAGGTGCTTTCTGTTTTCCTTTTCCCTTCCTCCTGTTGTGGGTAGTTTGGTACCCTTATCCTTAGCCTTGGATGCAGCTGCATCCTCGTTGTTTGATATTCCCTTGGCCTTCTTGTGAGGTGGCATGATTCTACATGCTACTTTAGGTCTAACAATGTCTGCAAAACATCAAGGAAGTGAGAAACCATTCAAGCAAAATTTGTAGAAAAGTAGTTGAAGAAAGGGATCCGGGCTGCTAGTCGTCGAATCTCTTTGGCGAGCAAGATCGGGATCCCCGAAAGGATTAGCTCAAAAACTTCCAGAAAATTTGGTATGTCGGCTATGGGATGGGCATTTTGGCGATCCGCCGATAGCATTCGGCGAGCAAGGACTAGCCCGCTGAAAGTTATTGTGCTTTTAGGGATTAGGGGCGCAGAACAAGGTGATCAAGGAAGACCTTCGGCAAGTCACCGAGTGCACTCGGCGAACTCAGGCTTCTCACCAAAATTTATAGAACCTAACTCAATATTAGGCATGATATTAAAGGAGATAAGGGGGAATTAGGCGATCTCGACCCATCTTGCCAAACGTCCCAACGTGCCTACTTTCAACCCCAACTTCAAAATTGAACCCCACAGCCCTCGAAAACAAAATCAAAGCATGCACCCATACAATTAGACTAACATCCATTACACCCATGCCCCCGGGATACTCAGACTTCTCCTGGTTTAGCCAAATGTGGCCATTTAACGAGTTTTGCCCTTAAGAATAACGTTAACCGCTCTATATCATTGGGCAAAATACGTCATTTGCCACAAATACGAGCTACTAAGACTTCACCCGACTAGACCCAACAGCCACAAAGCCACACCCAACAATTTTAATCACTTTTAAGCACGAAAAGTTTTGGAATACAATGATTTAGGCATTATAAGCAAGATATTCACATTAAAATAGGCACACATATACACATTTATTAACTTAGAGTCCCATCACACATCACTAAGATAAAATTTTATTGCAAATAAGTAAAAATTGCTAAAAGTAAATTTGGGGTTCGGAAAACCAACCTTAGAAGCCGAATAAACAATTTGTAAAGCTAAGTGGCAACGATATCAAACTCCGAACACAATCTTGAGGACTAAAATATGATAAAAACACAAAATATAGAATACTAAAGTGCGGGTGTGATTTTGGAAAGTTGAAAAGCGAGGGAAAGCGAAAGAGTTTTAACTTCTGAACATTTGGCCTTAAAAACCATCCAGTTCTCACCCATTTGGCGACATAAGTTTTGCTCGCCGACCCACTCGGTGAAAGATGAGTGGGCATTTACGTAGCCGAGTTTTACCGGACCTCCAGTTAATGTGGGGGTCCAAACGGCGGACTTGGTCGTGATCGCCCTCCTAGTCGGCGATTCGCCAAGGTTCTCCTGGGCTCGCCGAGTCTTACATACTCCAATTTCAAAATTTCTTGAGTCCAACGGTGGTCCATGTTGGGCTCGCCAACCTCGTCGGCGAGTCGCCGACTGGACTTTTAGATAGCCAATGTACACTTTTCGAACAAATTCCACACTTTATCCTGCAAAATCAACACACCATTATTTCAAACTCAAATAGAAAGCAAATAAAACTTGGGTTGCCTCCCAAGAAGCGTCTTAGTTAATGTTGTGGCACGACACAAGTTCCCACTTAAGTTCCATTAGTTGGGTTTGTCTCATTTTCATAGGGCAGCTCCTCTTTCGGCTCTAGGTACAGACAAGACAACACTTGGTCCATTTGGTACTCTAGTAGATGAATTAACATGGAATGAGAGGGTATCATCTGATTTAGCATCAAGACATTCTCTCTTATCTCCTCCAACACTTTGTCATGCTCTTCGACTTTGTGTAGAATGAGTATGAGGACCTCTTCAATTTGCCCACCCTCTTGCTTCTTCATCCTTTGACGCTCGTGAGGGGGGATGTACATGTCCTTTTTTGGACAGTACCTCCAAATGTCTGAAACTTAGGATGTTATCCCTAAGAGTCACCATCCTCAAAGGAGAGAGGTCCATTTGGTCATCGTTGCTACAAGACATGCTCCGTTCTTCTGTTCTAAGCAAGCAACAGGAAAACCAAAACTACAAGTGAGTAGATTCAATTATAACTAACAAGAACAAAATTCAACTTAACTAAAGATTCTCAAACAACACCACTCCCCGGCAGCGGCGCCAATTTAATATCACGTATCAGGACACTTCATCTAATTCTAAGTGTCAACGATCGTTAGTATAATAACCCAAGTAAATGAGTTGGGGTTGAATCCCAAATGGAGTGGTACGTGTTTGAGAATAAATTGAAAAGCATGAATATGTTCAAGTCAATCATAGGAATAGACATTTTCGAAGGAAAACATAGTTCAAATTAAGAGGCGACACGAATGTCAAATAACAAGGGGATTTTGATTGTACTTATCAACTACAACAGCAGCAACAAAACAAGGAATAATAATAATGAGACGGGTTCTTGGGATGTGATTCGATTATGGACTAATGTAGACAAATGGGCAATTGCAACTGTTAGTAAATAGCTGTAAATTTGTGAATAGGCTAGACTATAGAGGAGGTAAACTTTCTCTTGAACAATTTACCCCAAATCAAGTCTGTTTCTCTCGAACACCAACAAGCAAGCAAATAAGAACAACCTACTCCTTAGTCCATTCACTCTCTCGAGCTGAATATGTGGAAAATGGTTTAGGATTCACTCTCTCAAGCTGAATGTGTGGAAAAGGGTTTAGGATTCACTCTCTCAAGTTGAACCCATGAGAACCCAATACCCACAGACCATCAATTCAATAATCTTTGTTTTAAAACCTCTCTCTAGAGAAAGCCAAAAAACCAAACGTAGGACTACATTTGAAACTATAATACTTTAATTTCAACCACAATTAGTGAATGAAATCACTTCTAAATAGCATTTAAACTAACAATTAGCAATACCCATCAGCTAAATCAACCCATAATAACAAAATCACACCCCAAGAATTGGGGTTTTAGCTACAAATCATAAAAAGATAAAAATCATTACCAAATTGTGTTTCCATCAACTGGGTAAGATTAATTTCATCTTTACAAAGGTCCAAATTGATGAATTTTGAAGACCGACTTCCAATTTCTCAAAAATGGAAAACGTCAATTCTTCAAAGCTAAGGAAAAATATATTCTCAATACTCAAAGTTCAAACTCAACTATTACTTTAATGAATGATCAGAATAAAATTTGATCCTAAACATTATGTTTGAAAATGTATTTAAAGTCGCCAAAAATGGAAGGACCATTCGACGCAATAAGTTGTGATCGCCTTTCAGCTCATTGATCCACCTTTTGGTCAGTTCTATCGCATTATTACTTTAGCCTTCAGCATCCTCAAGTTCTGTAACTTTGGGTTATCCAACACTGCATCGTTGAACCATTTGGCGACACACCGACTGCTGCTTTCTCTCGCTGACTTTATTTTCTTTTTCAGGGCTTGGCACATGGGAACTTTAGGCGAGATAATAGACATTCGGTGACTCACCCAATGGATTAGACGATCAACAAGCCTTCTTTTCTTTGTTCTTTCAGCTGCCTTGTTCCTTTTTGACAATTAGTGTCCATGCTTTGTTCCTCAATCCAAATACCTGGAAATCAAGGATTTCACATCAGTTATGGGCACAAAATAAGCATTTCAAAACACTAAACCTATCCAAATAAAGTCGTAAATGAGTCCAAATCATGGACTCAACAAGCATAAGTCATAAGACGAGCAATATCCATGCCACCAATAAGCATAGTGATACGACATTCTTTCACTACTATATCGGACACTCCCGATACCAACTGAATCATTCTCGACTTAGAGTCGGCCACCACGGATGGAGCATGCTTAGACACTTGGGTAAACCTCAATGCATATTCCTTAACACTCGTATAACATTGCCTAAGGTTAATGAACTCAAGAACTAAAGCTTCTCTCATCTCTAGAGGGAAGAACCCATCTAGAAAAGCTCTCTTGAACCTTTCCCACTATATGGGACCCATTCCTACTGGTCTAGCCTCTTTCCATTGATTAAACCAAACTTGAGCAACCCCTTTGAGTTGGTAAGCGGCCAACTCTGCCTTTTTTTATCGGAGTCACTCCCAAAAATACCAACACATTAGAGACCTCATCTATAAACTCATGAGGATCTTCCTCCATGTTTGACCCATAAAATACCAGAGTTTCTATCCCGGCCTAAGTCAACATTTGCAAACCAAACCTAAACTTGTCATTTGACATTCTCTTCCAAAGGGTCAATTGGAGCTTGTGGAGGAGCTTGTGGAGGAGCTTGGGGAGGAACTTCTTGATCCAAATAGTCTTCATTATTGCTTCTAAAATTATCCCTTTTATTAGCCATATCCTGAAAACCATCGGGCAACGATAAGGAGAAAGACCTAATAGAGTTAAACTCTATGGCACAAATTAGAGAATGAAAAAGTGAAGTTTCCTAAACATCTAATAGCCTCTAATTCATAAATGTTGCGCTCTTCACATATATGAACAAGACTATACTAGACGTTATTTGAGGCATCCTAGAACCCATCTAAACCTTGTGCTCTAATTACCAAGTTCGTCACAACCTAGGGGTACCCCTTAGATGTAACAAGGCGTATAGAACCCCGAAGGAATCCATACAAGCCACTTAGAATATCATTACATAAGATCTTAGAATATGCGTGAGAATAACCTTTAATCGTCCATGTATTCATTTAGATTCAATAGGTGAGAAAACATTTCAACCTTATAATCATCATTATGTGAAAAAACCTTTCACAACATGTTCATTATGTGTTTATGAGAATAGTCTTTCAATCATCACAACATAATTATCATAATCATACATAGGTGTGGAAATGATAATATCCTTTCAACCACACAGAACAAGAATATAATCACTTTACTCTCAAAGTGTTCTTAAAACATATACATAAATCTCATAATCATGCATAATTCTCATACTTTAACCTTCAAGAATCAAAGATCATATTCAATCAACACATACAGAATTACTACAGTAGACATGGATAATAACATGATTCAAATAACTCAATTACTACAAGCATAATCTCATAATATCCTTCTTCTATCAACAAACCCACATCACAAGGTCATAAATTAGGAATATGGGGATTTCACGGATTCTTGGGAGATTTCAACATAAAACTATAATAAATCATCAATTCAATCATAACATAAAATAATTACAAAAATAGAATGAATTTTGAAAGGAAGCCATGAGTTGGAGTGAAACCCTAGGTTTTGGGGAAAATTACTATCTTTAAAATTGAGTTTTGAAGGGACTACATAGATAAAAACTATCCATGGATGAAGTACTACCATACCTTTGTTTATAAATCCTAGCAAGCTTGAACAATAGATACTTGACCTAGCTTGACCCTCTTCTTCTTCTTCTTCCTTGAGTTTTCCAGAGAGAGAATTTTTTAGAGAAGCTTAACTTTTGGGATTTGATTTGTGGTTTTGGAAATAATGGGGTGAATAGGTGTATTTTGACTAAACTGGCTTATATAGGTGTATTAAACTAAGGCAAAATGACTTCACTTAATACCCATCTAAAAGGGAATTACCTAAAATAACCCTCACTTTAAGTGAGGTTCCCACGACCTACCTCACGAACCGTCAAGGGGACCACGGCCCATGAAGGTACCCGTGGACCCTTGACCAGTAGCTATCCTACCTTGACATGTCCCCCACAAGGTGAAGGCAACCCCACGAGCCTTTCCACCGGCCGTGAGCCGTGAAGTGGCTCGTGAAGGGAAGGCTTTTTGGGGCTGCATTAGGGAGGCTACTTCCTCACCACCACAAGTTGAACCACGGGGCGTGATGGCCACCACGGGTCGTGAATCCCCTCGCATTCATGTTGGGCAGTGCCTTGGCCAATTTTAGGCAGCCTTGGCGCCTTGCCTTGGCCCTTCCCCATTTTCCTTGGCTTTTGCCCTTCTCCCTTGATGTTAACCCTCACGTATAGCTCTACTTTAGCCTACTAGTTTCTGGGGTGTTACATTATTTCCCCCTTGGGACCATTCTTTCTTGAATGACGATGTAGAGACCTTACGAAATTAAAGACTCAAGACTAGTAGCCCATCATGTATGAAACATCAAAATAATGAACAATTCAAAGGAGGAAACTTCGACTCAATCTCTAACATAATCAATGCAACACAAGGAAGTAGGAACTACATCTTATAACCCATTATGCATGAAATTCAACATTTCACATGTTCATAGGAGAAACTACCTTCTCCAACTAAAAGCATACTGAACACAATCCATTAAACCATTAGGCCAACTAGTTCGGGATCGCCGATCACTTCTGCGATACGCCTTTTAGTCGTTTAGCTCGCCAATTCAATTTAATCTTGTTATTGATAAGTGCATTCGGCGGTACAATTTTCCTCCGACAATGCAGTCAACGATTCGCCGATAGAGAATGCACATCGCCTAAGTTATTTTCCCATTTCAAGCTCAATATTCTTCCAAATTAGGCGATCTAGAGGCAACATGGAAATTTTCCGAGTTCCCTCAGTGATCTTCAGGCTTTCTTGTTTCCCCTTTTTCGGCTTGTGTTGTTCGTTTTTACCTATTAGTTTCCTTGCTTTTCATCTATCCATAAACCTAAAAATCAAGGATTTAACATCAGTTTATGGCACAATTAAGCATTTGAGGACACTAAATCTACACAATCACTGCCCCAAATGAGTTTAAATCTCGGATTCATCAACACCTCCAACTTAAACTTTTGCTTGTCCTCAAGTAAAACTCAAGTTCAGCAGTTCAAAAAGGATGTTTCAAATAGTACTACATACGGCTCATTATGAATGCATGCAACAAGATTCAACTTACTCATGCAATGATCAATGTGCACTCAAAGATTCAACTTGTGAATCACCATTAACAAAGATACTTAAGTTCACAATACTTGCTTCAAATGCAGGTTCAAGCTCAACAAAGGTACTCAAATTCCCTCACAACAAAGATGATTCCCTATTCACACAAAGCTCTTCACAAATTATAGTTCTGGAATCACATACAACTTTCATACTCATAAAGATGAACACATGCATGACTTCTCCCATAGGTTTGTCCTTATTTTCTAATCAACATTTGTTTCACCTCACTCAAGATCACAAAGGTCTTTTCAGGGTTTGTAACGGGGCTAAGTGTAATAGTATAGTCATTTAGGATAAGTGGCTTCTACCCTAATAAAATGTGGTCTGCATATCACTTTCTTCCCTTTCTTCAGCATTTTGATCATGCTCATAATTCACCATATTATTCACTTTCACATGGACTTTCTGATACCCCATTTCTTTTGCAATTTCTACTATTTTATTTCACAACTTTTTCATTCTTTTACTTTTCTTCTCTTTTTTTTATATGGAGGGGTTCCATCTTTTTCAAAACTATTCCTCAAAGGGGAATTTTTCACACTTCTTTATTTTCCTTCTCTTTTCACCACACTCCCAACTTAGGCTTTTGGCCTAAGTTGACTATTCAAACAAACCACACTTCATGAGAGTTATGGGTTAACGGATCAAGAGGGGTTGTATTTGGTCAAGTTTCTTCCAAGAAATGGATAATGTTAAAGGGGGTTCAAACAAGGTTCACACATCTCAAAAGGTTGGCCACAAAAGAGGAATATTGTCAATTTGTTTCACTTTTTAAAATCGTTGCCTAAGATAATTTCAAGTGGTTGCATCATTTAGTCAACCGAAACGACAGGGAAAATTCTAGGTGTCACTACACACAATATTCAAGGTAAGATCATCACACAAGGCATTGGTACAAATATCAAATGAGACTTCATACTTTATACCTAGTGTGCAATGTTCATCAGAAGAGACCCATTCGCTAACTGGCTAGTGACAACGAGATGCACAAAGTCCACACATTGTCTATGCTTAATTTGGCCTCATTGTAGCCGCACTTTCATTTTGTTCAATTATGAGCACTATTCAAGTCATAGGTATTGATCTTAACCAATACTCGAATAACTTTTGACAAAACAAAAGACTTAACAACCAAACTCCTACCACCCCCACCAAAAGCATCCACATTGTCCCTAATGTGAGTAGAAAACAACATTAACAAATATAAAGCTAAAATACTGGCACTCAAATAAACAGAGTAGGGAGACAAGGAATCTTCACTAGGCACCCATTGGCTAAAGGTTCCCACAATAGCCTAACCGTTCGGCGATTCGCCAAACTGGCTGGACTATGCTGAATTTTCTACTGTGCAACCACTCCATTTTAGGGCAGGAAGGCCAACAAGATCAAGTCCACTGAATCACATCGTCGCCTCGCCTAATGTATGTGAGTCATCGCCAAAAGATCTAAGACTCCAGGCTCTCCTGGCTGGTGCAAAAATGTGGAGAAAGTCGGGTCGCCCAATCACCTCGGCGTATCACTGAGTGGGCATATATCCCGCCTAATGTTCCAGTGTCTCAGCCAACTGTTGATGCCACGAAGGCGTTCAACTACGTGATAGCAGAGCTTACTCGGTGTACCACTGAATGCGTCTTAGGCCTGCAGAATCACCTACACTTGAACATTCAACACACATAATTTAAAACAACTAAGACTTGGGTTGCCTCCTAAGAAGCGCCTTATTTAACTTCGCGGCACGATGTGGAAATGCTTTCAAGCATCATCCAAATACACCACTTCAATCACAGAAATTTCTTGGCATTCTCCGAAATATAACCTCAAGCATTGCTCATTCACCTTGAAGCCAGGGCCCTCTTTGCCTTAGACTTCAATGGATCCATTTGTGAACACCCACGTTAGTATAAATGGGATTGATCATTTTGATTTGAGCTTTCCAGGAAAGAGTCCCAATCGAGAATTATAAAGCAATACCCAAGCTCCAACTCAGATTTCTCTCCTAAGGATTTTAGAATTATGCGACTTTTTTATTTTTTATTTGCAGAGGGCTCAACTTTCATACGCCCTAAACCTGAATTCATCCAATTTATTTAGTTGGTCTACTCTTCCTGTTGAAGTCTTGGCCCTGTCTAGATTCAGATCTTTTAATGCCCATAATGCCTTGGGTTCCAGTTCAATCGGTAAATGGCAAGATTTCCCAAAAACTAGCTGATAAGGAGACATACCAGTTGGTGTCTTGTAAGTAGTGCAATATGCCCATAGTGCATCATCCAGCTTTTGAGACTAATCAGTCCTATTATCATGAACAGTCTTAGCCAAGATACTATTGATCTCCCGATTCGAAACATCCACTTGGCCACTCATTTGAGGATGATATGGCATTGTTACTTTTTGTCGCACCCCGTATTTGCTCAATTCGGATGCAAAAAGCCTATTGCAAAAATGGGATCCACCATCACTAATAATAGCTTGAGGAGTGCCAAACCTAGCAAAGATGTAGCGTTTTAGGAACTGAACAACACTTTTCGCTTCATTGTTTGGTAGGGAAACCACTTTTACCCATTTTGAAACATAATCTACTGCCACAAAAATGTACTTATTACCAAACGCTCACAAATGGACCCATGAAATCTTTTCCCCAAGTATCAAATAACTAAACTTCCAAGATAGGTTTTACAGGAAGCTCATGTCTTCTGGACACTCCACATTGTTTTTGACATTGTCTGCATTTCTTAAAAAATTCTTGAGCATCTTCGTAAAGGGATGGCCAGTAGTAACCACTTTGAAGAATTTTAGAGGTTGTCTGTACTCCACCATGATGACCACCAACGGATGAAGAATGAGAAGCATGGAGAATTTCATTGAATTCCTCTTCCCGGACCCATCTCTGAATGATATTGTATGCACACTCTATGAGTAAGTATGGTTCATCCCTAAAGTATTTCTTCACATCGAAGAAAAACATCTTTTGTTGATAGAAATTCAGTTCTTCCATTATCAATCCTTATACTACATAGTTAGAAAAATTAGCATACCAAGGAATTTGTTGAAATATATTGTGAATACCTGTTCATCGGGAAAGGCATCATTTATGTCCACCTCAAGCTCATTATCTTCTTTGCCTTCTAACCTTGATAAGTGGTCAGCCACCTGATTTTCACAATCTCTTATGTCTTTGACTTCAAAGACAAATTCTTGCAACAATAACACCCACCTTATCAATCTTGGTTTGGCATATTTCTTTGCCATAAAAAAACGTTGAGCAGCATGATCAGTGTGTACAACCACTTTACTGCCAAGCAAGTATGCTCGAAATTTCTCAAATACATATACCACCCTAAGTAATTCTTTCTCTGTAACTGTATAGTTAAATTGAGCATCACTCAGAGTTTTGCTTGCGTAGTAAATGGGATGGAATAACTTGTTGTGTTTTTGTCCCATCACGACACCTAATGTCGTACCACTTGCATCGCACATCACATTGAAGGTTGCTAACCAATTAGGACTAATGATCACTAGGGTGGAAATCAATTTGTCTTTCAAACACTTAAAGGCTGTCATACATGCATCATCAAAGTTGAATTTTACTTCCTTCTCTAAGAGCTTGCACAAAGGGTGTGCAATTTTTGAAAAGTCTTTGATGAACCTCCAGTAAAAGCTGGCAAGCCCCAAAAAATTATGAATACCTTTCCCCGAGATTGGTGGTGGTAGATTCTCAATTACTTCGATCTTTGCTTTATCAACTTCCAGCCCTTTTCATGATACTTTGTGACCAAGTACTATACCTTTTCTAACCATGAAGTGGCATGTATCCCAATTTATGACTAAGTTTGTCTCCACACATCTTTGAAGGACCTGCTCCAAGTGTGCAAAACATGTTTCAAAAGTTTCACCCACAACTGAGAAGTCATCCATGAAGACTTCCATCGAATCTTCTACCATATCAGCGAAAATAAATAGCATGCAACGTTGTAATGTTGTTGGGGCATTACATAACTCGAACGACATTCTTATGAAAGCAAACGTCCCATATGGGCAACTGACAGTGGTTTTCTCTTGGTCTTCGTAAGCTATAGAGATTTGATTATATCCGGAGTACCAATTGAAAAAGCAATAACACCTACTTTCTGAAAGTCGATCAAATATTTTATCCATAAAATGCATGGGAAAGTGATCTTTTTTGGTCCACGAGTTTAACTTTTGGCAGTCCATGCATACTTGCCATCCGGTTACCAGTCTCATAGACACCAGCTCCCCCTTTTCATTTGGAACTATTGTGATGCCTCCCTCTTTCGGTACACATTGAACCAGACTCACTCACTTGCTATCCGCAATAGGGTAAATCACATCTGCATCCAACCACTTTATTATCTCCTTTTACACCACATCTTGCATCGATGGGTTCAATCTGGTTTGATGCTCAACACTCGGTTTACATTCAATGTCAAGCTGAATTTTGTGAGTGCAAATGCCGGGTGGAATGCCCACTATGTCAGCGATAGTCCATCCAATAGCTTCGATGTATCTTCTCAACACTTCAAGAAACAACTTTACTTGCCATTCAAGCAAATCAGTTGCAATCATTATGGGTAAGGTGTTATTTGACCCGAAGAATGCTTATCGAAGATGGGAAGGGAGCATTTTCAACTCAAGCTTCGGTGGTTCTTTCGTTGATGTCTTTGAGGGAGGACTTTCTCAATTTTTCAGATCAATATCCATTTTCAATGGAGTCGTTTAATATTCCACTAAACCTGAAAGGGCAGCTACTACCTCATTATAACATTGGACTTTGGACTCATAATAGTTTGCAAGCACAGCCTCAATTGGTTCACTCATACATATCAAATGGCTCACACTAGCCACTGCCTCATCAATTACATCAATAGTCGAAACCACATGAATATCGCTTGGGTTATTCATGACTTACACACATTAAAGGTGACCTCATCTTAGTTCACCCAGAACATCAATTCTCCACTTTCAACATCCACCAACACTCTCCCGGTTGCTAAGAATGGTCTTCCCAAAATAAAGGGAATTTTAGCATCAATCTCGCAATAAAGAATTACAAAATTAGTCGGAAAGATCAATGGGTCAACATTTACCAAGATTTCATAGATTATCCCCACAGTGTGTTTGATTGATCGGTCTGCCATCTAGACCCTCATTGTTGTGGATTTCGGTTCACCCAACCCAAGTTGTTTATAGATTGTGTATGGCATTAGATTTATACTTGCTCCTAAATCACATAGGGCCTTGGCAAATTGGAGCATACCTATAGTGAAAGGGATGGTGAAAGCTCTAGGATCTTCTTTCTTTTTAATAACCTCATTAGTCATAATTGCACTACATATATGAGAGACTTCAATTGTTTCGAAGTCCAAGCTTCTTTTCTTTGTGACTAACTCCTTCATAAACTTGGCATAACCCAGCATCTCCAAAAATGCCTCAACTAGAGGGAGATAAATCGATAATGTCGTGAACACCAATAAGAACTTCTTGAACTTTTCATTGATACGCTCAAATTACACCTCCTTACAGAAGTATAAGCGATCGTTATCAAGTAAAGAACCCAACTTGTAGGTTGGGATCTATCCCACGAGGAAAATGGTTTAGACTTTACTTTAACTAACAATTATATTCAATTAGTCAAATTATTTCCAGAAATAGGTAATAAAAGGGGGGTTGTGCTTGTGAGAAACAAATAGTAAGAACTTAATAAGTAATCAATAATCAAACTCAACTTTGGTTGTTATCAAGATAAGA
>JAJOON010020295.1:0-49237 GCA_029582645.1 Solanum megistacrolobum | reverse complement strand
TTCAACCCTTTTTGGCCCTCAACCACCCTAATTTGCTAAGGCACCTTCACGGGCACTTTGACGGGCCGTGGTCAAGCAAACGGCTCGTGAAGTGCCTCATGAACTTGGGGCAGTGTCTTGGCCTCTTGGCCTGGCCTCCCAAGTGTCTAAGGCATCTTCAAGGACCCCTTCACGGACCGTGGTCGACACCACTGGTCGTGAACTCTTAGGCAGTGGCTGCCAAGCTTGGGCAGCCTTGGCCCTTTGGCTTAGGCTTGCCCTTTTGCCTTTGTGGCTGCCCTTCCCATGCACCACCAAACATCTATAGGTCATCTAGGCTACTAGGTCTAATGCACACCTTAATGACCTACCATTAAAGTCCTCAATCACAATACATAAAGTCTCATCTACAAAACTATTTCACATATGACACACTATAGAACCCTAGCTCTTGGCTCTAGTTCATCCTAATTCATTTTGAGGGGTGTTACAAAAGCTCGACGGTTCAAAGATAATCCATCTACTGATTGACCGAGTATATTTGACATATGTTCACTACGGAAAGTCGAAGGGGAAAACTACTTATCCAGATGCAATTAATTCTTTCTTGTAAAGTACACATATTTGTCTGTTTCTTTGTCTTGAAGTCATTCCCCATTTATGCGGGGGATTGTTGGGTTTTAAAAGGTATGAATGGAAAATGAAGAGTTGCGACTTTTATGAAGAGTTGCGACTTTTATGAAGAGTTGTGACTTTTATGAAAAGTTGCAACTTTTATTACCATTGCAATCGATGAAATAGAGACAAATTTGAGAAGTTCTTCAGCATTATCAACAAATAATAACTGAGTACTTGATTTTGAGATTTTTTTTCATTTCATCTCTACTTTTGTAAAATAATTAAAATTCAAGTTATCACTAAAGTAAAATAAAAAATCATAATTATATAAATCACAATTGTGATTATATCTTACATAATCAGGCTATTATTGAAGAATATTCGAAATGTACACACTAATAATTTCATAAAATGAATATATATATATATATATAAGATTCTGTAACTATATATGAAAAATAATTGTAATACGTAGTGGTAAAATCATTTTTCTATACCAACAAATCTTGTTAACTTAATTGGAACATTATACATGTAATCTAAATATAATAAATTAAACCTCTATAATTCAAGAGAAAAAAGCTTCACAAAATAAGTAACTACAAATAACACTAATGTTTCGAATTTAGACTGATCCAACTAACAAAAATAAGTAACTACAATAACACTAAAACAATATATCTCAATTTAAAAATAAATAAATCAATCTAACGCCATGGGGGATAGAATTGACCTTGTAATTGTTATATTGAAGTAGTTGCTAATTTCCTATAAAATAGATTTAAGAAAAATGTGATTTAATTTTTCAGTGATATCTTTAATTTTGAGTTTGTAATGTTTTATTTTTCAATTTACAAATTAAAATACTTTGAATTATAAAATTTTTAAAAGGAAAAAGAAGTATTCAAATGAAAATAAATATGAGTAGGAAAGTATGTCACAAATTTAGGCTTGTTTTATTTTTAAAAATTTAAATATTACTTTCGGTTATTGTTTGGAATTATTTTAATATTCAATTCAATATTGATCTAAAATATATCAATTTTGTTGATAATTATTTTTATATTTTGTGCAATATCAATTAAATATTTTATATGGATAAATAAAATTTGAATTTGAATTTTATATGATTGTTATTCAATATTTTAATATTTTGTTCTATTCCTTTCCTTTAATACAATACAGTCAGTTTTTCTAGTAAAATTTTCATTTATTTTAAACTACCATTAGATTGTAGGAAATTTTTTATCATTTAAATCTACTATCAATATTTTTTATATTTTTAAAAAAATAATTGTATTTACACAAATTGTAAATTGACCTAATTAATAAAAATAACTAACTGAATAACATTAAAAATATATCTTATTTTAAAGACAAATAAATCAATTTACCCCTTTCGGGAGATAAAACTAACCTTGCAATTGTTATAAAAAAGTAATTTCTATTTTGATATAAAATAGAGTTTTAAAAAGTGTGATTTAATTTTTTAGTCGTATCGTACGTTAATTTTGAGTTTGCAATGTTTTATTTTCATTTGTTAAATTTCGTTTTTTGAATTTTCAATTTACAAAATAAAATATTTGGACTTTATGAAATTTCTTAAAGAAAAAAGAAGTATCAAATGAAAATAACTGTAAGTAGAAAAGTATGGCACAAATTTCAGTTATTCCGATTTCCATATTTTTCCAGATTCTTGTAAATTCTTTTTCTTATTTTCTATTTTGGAAGTTTTTAACATTGTTTGTACGCAGAGTTTATATTTATATAAATATAATAAATTTATTTTTTAGTTTAAATAGTTGATATAAAAATTTGATAAATTTCTAAAATAAAAAGAAAGTAGAGAAATCCTAAACATACATTGATTTATGGTTCCAAGTTTTTAGGACTCCAACATGGAACGCTAATGTGTGGTTAGAAATATTTTGATATAATTTTACAAAAATAGGTCTTGTATTTAAAAATTCATTTATTTTAAGAATAGTTTTGAGTCATTGTAAAGTATTCGCATTTTTCGTAAATATAATAAAACAACATCACATAATTGAAATAGGATGAATATGTTTTTTGTTGTGGACTTGTGGGATTTCAATGGTATGTTATTATTGTTGTTAATAGATTTAGATTTTTACCTCTTTCCAGATTGAGATGGTAATTGTTATAGAGTGAAATTGACAGTTAACCATTGATATATATGAGATTGGGACAAATCCATGAAGGCCCTCGACTAATGAGTAATGCCATCACTTCTCTACCTTAATTCATAGTAAAAGCATGCAATATCATCCAGAGGCTCCTCACATAGTGTTTTCTCTTATCTTGCTTGGTAGATGAAACTCTACAAAAAATTATCACTTTCTTTCATAGTTATTTTCCCTGCAAAAAAACAGAGAAAGAGAACAAAATCATATTTCTACGTAATATACACATATTGTATATATTTCAAAATTCAGATCAATTCATGTTATTATATCATGGATCTAAGAAGTAGAGTAGTGTCTATATCAGCCGGCAACATACCCGCAATAAAACAAAAGCTAAACATAATCTTGCTCTTTGAAGACGAACGATGGTTGACCAGTACGGACCGTCAGTCAATCGACAGTCCGTCAGTCACCCCGACAACAGTTAAGTCAGGGGTCTTTTGGTCTTTTTCTTATGCATTGGACTCCTAAACTACGTTGTTTAACCCCTAAACTACATAGTTTAGGTTGGTTTTAGCCTAGAAACATAACTAGAACTTACCTAAGTCAAATCATTCATCAAAACTTAGAAAAATTAGAGCGTTAGAGGAGAAAGAGGTCAAGAACCCTAGTTCAAGAACGCAACAATGTTCCATCAGTTCTAGCCCAAAATCGAAAGACTTCTCCATGAAATTTGTCGCCAGGTATGTGGGATTTCACTAATGGGTTCCTTTCACCTATTAGGTCCCTAGATGTCAGTCATAATCTTGATTCCCTTAATATTATCTAGACCTAGGGTTTCTTGAATGTTAGAAATTGTTGGGTTTTAGCTGTTAGAATGATCCAAATCATATTATCATGGTGTAGTATCGTTTTTGCCCAGATTCATGCATAAACTAAGAACCCTGGCTATGCAGTTCTCTTAGTTCATGAATTACACATGCTAGGTCAGTAAATTCAGTTATATATTAACATGCCTCAGTTTGCGAATGCATTATTATCAGTATATTAATGTTGCATTCTCAGTTTGCATGTTAGTATTTTGAGCTCTCCAGTATTACATAACTTCAGTCATAATTTGTTAATTACTTAATCAATTGGGAGAGGCTTAATACCGAGTGGACTAGGGTCAGTCACCCCCCAGTCCCAGAACTACCTGCCCTGTAGGTTGTAAGTCCCCTCCGTGGGCATCATTTTAGTTATCACGCTAGCATGCCTCTATACCTATGGCAGGGTATATTGGGTCCTCTCGATGGGGCGTATACATTGGACTCCACATTTAGCTCATGTGGTTTTATGTCGGTTATTAGTAGCTCCCCACAATTCAGTCAGATTCTATTGCATTGACCATGTTATCAGTTTAGTTCAAATTTCAGTTCAACACGTTATAAACTTGGTCATTGCATTCAGTTTAGTCATGTCTAGTATTTTCTGAATCCTTATCATATTCAGATTATATCATTGCCTTATTGCTTGTTCAGTTATGTTATTATTCAGTTTTATTCTATTCTACATGCTTAGTACCTTTCAAGTAATGATGCATACTCTGCGCTACATCTTCTTGTGATGTAGGTTTAGGTCCTCAACATTCGGATCACGCATAGATTGGTTCCCAATCTTCAGTTCAGCAACATCAGTGGTGAGTCCTCATTCTTCGAGGACTAGTGAAATGATTATCTTTCCTGCTTTTTAGTTTTAGTTTCAGTTTTTGCATGTCCAAGAATTTCTAGTCAGTAGAGGCTTTATTTCATACGTAGTTAGTTTCAGCTTTAGTCTTAGAGTTTGACTCTTCATTTGTATTCAAACTCTCAGTTTTCATATATTCAGATTTAGTATATGGTATTCACCATCATTTCAGATTATTCATATGATTTAGCTTCCGCACAATATTTCTTTACTTCAGTTTATTTAGTATGCTTATGATATGCCAGCAAGGTTAGCTTGGGGTCACTCGTGATCCTAGATCCCGTGTCCGCGGCGTGGGGGTAGCTTTGGGGCGTGACAAACTTGGTATCAGAGCATTAGGCTTAAGTGTTCTAGGATGTCTGAAAAGCCGCACTAAGTAGAGTCTTTTTTATGGGTGTGAAGTGCACCACATCTAATGAGAAAGAGACTGCAATGTGTTTTAGGAAAAACTTCAATTTCATTGTTACTCTTATCGTGTGTAAGGTATAATCAAATTCCTCATGCTAATAAATCGTTATGCGCTTTCAAATCATGCCTCCTCATAGAGCTTATGCAAGGAATGTGAATGCCACGAATGCAAACGCAACTCCTCAAGTCCCAAATCAGGAAGTTTCGAATGTTGAATTTTGGAACGCTATCCAGTTGTTGGCTCAGAGTGTGACCAACCAGAACAACCAGCAAGTTCTAGTTCCGGCAAATGCTAATGTTGGGTCAGCTGCTGCTAGAGTTCGGGATTTTGTTAGGATGAATCCGCCAGAGTTTTTAGGATCGCAAATTGGTGAGGATCCCCAAAACTTCATTGATGATGTCAAGAAGATATTTGGAGTGATGCAGGCAACTGGGAATGATCGGGTTGCGTTGTTATCTTACTAGCTTAAGGATATAGCTCACATCTAGTATACTCAGTGGAAAGAGAACAGGGGTACAGATGCAACTCCTATTACTTGGGATTGCTTTAGTGAGACCTTTCTGGAGAGGTTATTCCCAAGAGTGTTGTGTTAAGGGAAGCGAAAGCTTAGGAGTTTATGAATCTGAGGCAAGGTTCTATGACAGTCCAAGAGTATGGACTCAAGCTCACCCAACTCTCCAGGTATTCTCCTCACATGGTTGCTGATTCCAGGGCTCAAATGAACAAGTTTATGTATGGGGTATCTGATCTAGTGAAACCAGAGTGTAGGAATGCTATGTTGCTTGAAGATATGAACATCTCTAGGCTCATGACTCATGCTCAGCAGGTTGAGGGTAATAAGCTTAGGGAACATGATAAGAAGAATAAGAAGGCCAGAATGCCTATTCTCAACAGAAATCGGGTGGTGGAAATCACTCGCAGTTCCAGCAAAAGTCTTTAGCTCCAGCACCTTCATCAGGTAGTGTTCCATCCTCCAAGTTCTGAAATGATCAGAAAGGTAGGGCATCAGGCTCTAAGTCTTAGGGGAGTGTTTCCGGCACCAGAACCTACCAAACTTCTCCAAAGTGTGGTAAGAACCATCCGGGCGAGTGTCTTGCAGGAAAAGAAGGATGCTTTGGGTGTGGTCAGTCTGGTCACAGGTTGAAGGATTGTCCTTCTAAAAAAGGTCAATGAGGTAACAATGGTAGAGCTCAGTCCATAACTTCAGCAGTTCTAGCAGGTCTCCCGATTCTGTAGGGTAACTCATCTGGTACATGTGGCGGTCAGCGCAAAAATAGGTTGTATGCTCTCCAAGCTCACCAGGATCAGGAAGACTCTCCTGATGTAGTCACTGGTACGTTACGAGTCTTTGATATTGATGTTTATGCATTGTTAGATTCAGGGGCTACTCTTTCCTTTGTAACTCCTTATATAGCAATCTAACTCGATATTAGTCCGGAAACTGTCTCAGAACCCTTCTCAGTCTTTACTCTAGTCATAGCTATATGGGTATATATAAATTGCCATGTCATAGTCTCCCAGAAAGTCACCTCAGCAGATCTTGTAGAGTTAGAAATGATAGACTTCGATATCATTCTAGGCATGGATTGGTTACATTCCTATTATGACTCAGTCGATTGTAGAACTAGGATTGTTCATTTTCAGTTTCCCGACAAACCAATCTTAGAACTGAAGGGTAGTAGCTTAGTGCCTATGGGTCGATTCATTTCTTACCTTAAGGCCAGAAAGATGATTTCTAAGGGGTATCTCTATCATCTAGTTCGGGTTAAGGATTCAAGCTCTGAGACCCCAACTCTTGAGTCAGTTCCTGTAGTTAATGAGTTCCCAGAAGTGTTCCCAGAAAATCTTCCCGGAGTTCCTCCCGAAAGGGAAATCAACTTTGGAATTGATCTCCTTCCAGACACCCAGCCTATTTCTAATCCTCCTTATGGAATGGCTCCAGCTGAGCTTAAAGAATTGAAGTAGCAGTTGAAAGACCTTCTAGATAAGGGCGTCATCAGACCTAGTATTTCCCCATGGGGTGTACCAGTGTTATTCGTGAAGAAGAAAGATGGCTCTCTCAGAATGTGCATCGATTATAGGCAATTGAACAAGGTCACAATCAAGAATAAGTACCCTATCCCCAGGATTGATGACTTGTTTGACCAACTTCAGGGTGCTAGTCATTTCTCAAAGATAGACCTCAGATTCAGTTATCATAAACTCAGAGTCAGATATAGTGACATTCCGAAGACAACCTTTAGAACTCGGTATGGCTATTATGAATTTGTAGTTATGTCATTTGGACTAACCAATGCTCCTGCAACTTTCATGGATTTGATGAACAGGGTGTTCAAGCAGTATTAGGATTTGTTCGTTATCATCTTTATTGATGATATCCTCATTTACTCTAGGAATGAGAAAGAACATGCGAGTCATTTGAGGGTTGTTCTTCAAACTCTCAAAGATCGCCAGTTATTCGCTAAGTTCAACAAATGTGAGTTTTGGTTGAAATATGTCACTTTCCTTGGGCATATAGTATCTAGTGAAGGAATTCGAGTGATTCTCAGAAAATACAAGCAGTGATTCTCCTACAGATATCAGAAGCTTCTTGGGTCTAGCGTCTTATTACAGAAGGTTCGTGGAAGGATTTTCATCCATAGCCTCTCCATTGACTAAGTTGACTCAGAAAAAATGTTAAGTTTCAGTGGTCAGATGATTGTGAGAAAAGCTTCGAAGAATTGAAAACTAGGTTGGCTACAACTCCTATTTTGACTCTACCAGAGGGTTCAGACAGTTATGTTATCTACTGTGATGCATCCAGAGTCGGCCTAGGTTGTGTGTTAATGCAGCGAGGTAAGGTTATATAATATGCTTCTAGATAGCTTAAGGTGCATGAGAAGAACTATTCGACTCATGACCTCGAGCTAGCAACAGTGGTGTTTGCACTTAAGTTTTGGAGACATTACTTGTATGGTGTTCACATAGATGTGTTCACAGACCATAAGAGCTTTCAGTATGTGTTCACCCAGAAAGAGTTGAATCTTTGCCAGAGGAGATGGCTTGAGTTCCTCAAGTATTATGATATGAGTGTTCATTACCATCCTAGTAAGGCCAATGAAGTAGCAGATGCTCTTAGCAGACTATCGATAGGTAGTGTGGCACATGTAAAGGAAGAAAGGAAGGAACTAGCGAAAGATGTTCACAGGCTTGCTCTCTTAGGAGTTTGTCTTATGAGAATATCAGATGGTGGTGTAACAGTTCAAAATGGGTAAGAATCTTCATTGGTAGTGGAGGTTAAGGAAAAGTAAGGCAGTGATCCGATATTGCTTCAACTAAAGGGTGTAGTCCATCACTAGAGAGTTGAGGTTTTCTCCCAGGAAGGAGATGGTGTGATTCGTTATGAGGGTCGGTTATGTGTTCCTAAAGTGGGTGAGTTGAGACAACAGATTCTTGCAGAAGCCCATAACTACAGATATTCTATTCATCCAGGCGCCACTAAGATGTACCTTGATCTGCAGGAAGTCTTTTGGTGGAATGGTATGAAAAGGGATATAGCGGATTTTGTGGTTAGGTGCCCTAATTGCCAGCAAATGAAGGTAGAACATCAGAAACCAGGAGGTATGACTCAAGAGATCAACATTCCTACTTGGAAGTGGGAAGTGATCAACATGGACTTCATCACATGTTTACCTCGTACTCACAGACATCATGACTCCATTTGGGTGATTGTTGACAAAGTTACTAAGTCTGCATGCTTTTTAGTTGTCAAGACTATAGATTTAACGGAGGACTACGCCAAGCTTTACATTAATGAGATAGTCAGGTTGCATGTGGTTCCTTTGTCTATCATCTCAGATAGAGATCCTCAATTTACCTCTCATTTTTGGAAGTCATTTCAGAAAGGTCTTGGTACTCAGGTTAATCTTAGCACATTGTTTCATTCGCAGACAGATGGGCAGGCAAAGCGTACCATTCAGACCTTAGAGGACATGTTGAGAGCTTGTGTGATTGATTTCAAGGGTAGTTGGGAGGATCACCTTCCTCTTATAGAGTTCACCTACAATAATCGTTACCATTACAACATTCAGATGGCCCCTTATGAGGCATTGTATGGGCGTAGATGTAGATCTCCAGTTAGTTGGTTTGAAGTAGGTGAATCAGCCTTGATAGGGACAGATTTAGTTCATGATGCTATGGATAAAGTGAAACTCATTAGAGATAGACTTAAGACAACCCAGAGTCGCCAGAAATCCTATGCAGATGTAAGGAGAAGGGAACTAGAGTTCCAAGTTGATGATTGGGTTTTCCTGAAAGTGTCACCTATGAAAGGGGTGATAAGATTTTGCAAGAAAGGGAAGCTCAGTCCTAGATATGTAGGACCTTACAAGATCTTGAAAAGGGTTGATAAAGTGTCTTATGAGTTAGAGTTGCCAACAGAACTAGTAGCAGTGCATCCGGTCTTTCACATTTCGCTGTTGAAGAAGTGTGTAGGTGACCCAACGTCTATTATGCCTTTAGAAAGTGTGGTTACGAAGGATAGTCTCACTTATGAGGAGGTACCAGTTGAGATTCTTGATCGTCAGGTTCGAAGGTTGAGAAACAAAGAAGTCACTTCAATCAAGGTTTTGTGGAGGAGTCAGTCCGTAGAAGGAGCTACTTGGGAAGCAGAAGCAGCCATGAAGGCCAAGTATCCTCATCCCTTTCCTTCCGATTCCATTCCAGCATGAGGTAATAGTTCCTCTTTAGCTTTTCAGTCATTCATGTGCAAATTCAGTCTTAGAATCACGTTCCTTCAGTTTGTACGTGCATTTTCAGCATATTTGCATGTTCTTGGAACTTAGTTCAATCAGAAATCAGTTCCAGTGTTTAATGGTAGGGGTTACAACTCTCTCCCACCATTTCAGCTAATTAGTCTTCATTCGAGGATGAATGTTTCCAAGGGGGAGATAATGTAACACCCCGTATTCAAAAACAGACCTCAGTGCAGATTTCCAGAAGTTGCAGGTGCAACTAACAGTCGCCACCCATGGGCCGTAGGGTGACCCACGGCACGTGTTGGTGGTCCGTGGTTCGCATCTGCAACCCTCCCCAGACTCATCCCCAAAAATTCGTCCAAGGGTCAGCTCACGCCAAGACCTACGGACCGTAGGTCAGACCACGATCCGTGGTCCAGGGCCATAGGTCGGACCCCAAAATCTTTCTCTCTGAAGAAGAATGACGGTTGACCAGTACGGACGGTCAGTCGATCGACGGTCCATCGGTCTCGTCCGTCAGTCACCCCGACAATAGTTAAGTCAGGGGTCTTTTGGTCTTTTCCTTATGCGTTGGACTCCTAAACTACGTCGTTTAACCCCTAAACTACATAGTTTAGGTTAGTTTTAGCCTAGAAACATAACTAGAACTTACCTATGTTAGATCATTCATCAAAACTTAGAAAAATTAGAGCGTAAGAGGAGAAAGAGGTCAAGAACCCTAGTTCAAGAACACAACAAGGTTCCATCGGTTCTAGCCCCAAAATCCAAAGATTTCTCCATGAAATTCGTCGCCAGGTATGTGGAATTTCACTAGTGTGATCCTTTCACACATTAGGTCCCTAGATTTTTGTCAGAATTTGGATTCCCTTAATATGATCCAGACCTAGGGTTTTTTTAAATGTTAGAAATTGTTGGGTTTTAGCTATTACAATGATCCAAATCATATTATCATGTTGTAGTATCGTTTTTGCCCAGATGCATGCATAAACTCAAAACCCTAGCTATGTAGTTCCTTTAGTTCATAAATTACACATGGTAGGTCAGTAAATTCAGTTATATATTAACATGCCTCAGTTTTCGAATGCATTATTATCAGTATATTAATGTTGCATTCTCAGTTTGCATGTCAATATTTGAGCTATCCAGTATTACAAAACTTCAGTCTTAATTTTGTTTATTACTTAATCAATTGGGAGAAGATTAATACCGAGTGGACTAGGGTCAGTCACCCCCAAGTCCCAGAACTACGTGCCTTGTAGGTTGTAAGTCCCTTATGTGGGCATCATTTTAGTGATCACGCCAGCATGCCTCTATACCTCTAAGATGGTATATTGGGTCCTCTCGATGGGGCGTATACATCAGACTCCACATTTAGCTCATGTGGTTTTATGTCGGTATTAGTAGCTCCCTACAGTTCAGTCAGATTCTATTGCATTGACCATGCTATCAGTTTAGTTCAGATATCAGTTCAACACATTATAAACTTGGTCAGTGCATTCAATTTAGTCATGTTATGTTTTTTCAGTATAAGAGATTGGTACTAGATACCCCGCCTCAACTCATGGATGGGCATCCATCTCAACCCAACATTCATTCATTATATAACTCATAGATTCAAATGTGAGAATCGCCTTTCAACTAAGAATCTCCATATTATGAGAAAGACCTTTCACAACATGTCATTATCATTCATTAGTGTACAATTGTGAATAGTCTTTCAATCAACACTCATCCTTAACATAATCATAGAAATTTCATTCATTCTTCATTCATGAGTGTGTGTGTAGTGAAAATAACCTTCCAACAACACCACCATGGCATTATAGTCATGATCACATTACTTTCATTGAAATCACAAAGCATATACATAAGCATCTTGATTATACATCAACCTTCATAAATTGCCCTTCAAGGCCATGAATCACAATTCACCAACACACCTAGAATTTCTACAATTTAGGCATGAATAATGACATAATTCAAATAGTAAAACCATTACAAGAACAATTTCATAACATTCATCCTGCTACAATTCACCCACATCACATAGTAATAAATTAGGATTATGGGGAAATCATGGATTCATGGGGGATTTATCTTAAAACCATCATAAAACAGAAATTCAATCTTAATTTATGATAGTTAAACCATTGAAAACGTTTTGAGAAAGAATCCATGACCTAGAATGAAAACCCTTAGTTTTGGAGAATTTTCAACTTTGAAATTGAAGGTTTGAGGACTTCATGGATGAAAAGTTAACCATGAATCAAAACTACCATACCTTAATTGAAGATTCCTCATGAAATTGAGTGGAAAAGTTGAGTTCTTGAGCCCTAGACCTTGACTTCTTCTTCTTCATCAATGGAGGTTCTAGAGAGAGAAATATTGGAGAGAATTTGGGGTTTTTTGTGAATCTAAAATAATGATTTGGGAACTACTTAATTAAGGGTCTATTAGGTATATATAGGGGGCCTAATAACTAATTAACCGACCCCACTTAACCCCTAACTAATTTGGAGTTAACCCCCAAGTCCCCAACTTAAAACATTAAGTTTCAAAACTGCCCCCACCAACGAGACCTCGACCCACGGACCGTGGGTGGGTCTACGAGCCGTACTGCACCCTCGTGGGTGGTGGTCTGATGCCTAAAACTGCAGGTGCACCCAGGCCTTGACACACGACCCCGTAGGTGGCCCATTTTTGGGCAGATTCTAGGGACTGTTTTGGGTCACCCTCAAGGACCCTTGGGTTGTCCTTGGGGAGTCGTACCTTGACGCCCTAACCCTAAAACCTTCATACTAAGTTCGGGAAGTCATTTTATACTTCTAAACCCCACAACAAACTCAACAACTCACTCGTAAGGCTCTAGTTTCACCTACTAGTTTTTCGAGTCGTGACATTATCACTGACAGGACCCAAGGCTAGTCCCTAGATGCGACACAGCGTACTCGACCCCGAAGGGGTCTTATACAAGCCTAATAGCTCATTCATTGCATAGATACTAAAAATAGTATGTAACTAAAACTTTTTATTCAAAACCATACGATTCAAAATATTTAAACGCAAGCGGAAGTCTATATCTCACATGACCATCTTAGACAAAATCCGAAACATAAATAGGGACACGACCCTTTACAATAAAAATCTAAAATAGTCTATTACATGAAAAAGAGAGAAACTTCTAAACACTTGTCCTCGATCTATGAGGACATACCCAAAATGTCTTGGAGAACTCTAATCCAAGCTTTAATAGAGAATGCAACTCACTTGCCGGAACATACACTTGTAGTAAAATATAGAAGAAGAATAGGTTAGCACAATTAAGTACTAAGTATGATAGCCATGCAAAAACCATGCTAAAAACGGACATTTATTTGAAAGTCAAGCTTTTATGCCATTTTGATAAAATCTCATGAACACAAGTATAAGAGTCATAATATTCAAACATATCCAACATACAAGTCATTTATTACAATAGAGACATGATCAACATATAACCCATTACCTTCACATAAACCTTCACTTCAAGTAACCCTCAAGCTATACCTTGCGCAATGTATGGATAGCGTCCCATACCACCATCCACACTAAGGTACCACCTTAAGGTCACCAAAAGTGAACTTACCATTCAACCTTTCCATCTTCAACAATATTCATTCATAAGAGATATAAACCTTTCATAAGCCATACCATCACATAAGGACCATCACCTAAGACAACCCCTAAGTCATACTTGTGCAATGTGCAAGTAGCATCCCATACTACTACTCACACTAAGTACTCCTTTGAAGTCACCATAAGCAAGGCACATTTATATACAATAAGTCATAACAAGGAAGTAACTCATAATACAATCTAAGTATAGCGTGCATCTTTACATTTAAAGCATATAAGAGTCAACATTCTTCAATAGCTTCATTTAGAGGACTTTCATACATTAGTCATTAAGACTTAGAGAACTCACTAAAGCCCTCTCAAAGCCTACTCGGGCAATGTATGGATAGCATCCCATACTACTACCCACACTTTGTAGAACCTATCAAGTAACTAGAGTGCAAATCTCACATGATGGGAATAAGCGTTTAACCGACATAGACCATGTTAGCTCGACATGGAATCCGGTGTCATGAAGCCCCACACCGTAAAGAGGTGATTTCCTTGCCGAAGGAAGACCGGTTCATCTAGCTTAGGTGGATCCATTAGCTAGGACCTATGTGGGCACATAGTTAAGAGATAAGAAAGACGTTCATTGAAATCTAACCTAAACATAGGGAGAATCTCCATCTTACCATATCCTTCGGTGCTTAGCCTACATTCCCATAGAGTAGTTCATTTACATTACGTTAGTGTACTTGAGAGGGCCACCAACATTAGACCTACCGACCCAAAGTACTTTTCCCAAGAAAGGGCCACCACTAATAGGCCTACTGTTTCAAGGTACTTTAAGGATAGCTCATTGACTTTCCTAGAAAGAGCCACCACCATTAGGTCTACCATTTCTAGGTTCATCATTTCACACAAGAAGGGCCACCACCATTAGGTCTACCGCTTCAAGGTTTAACATCACATTAGCACCAAGGCTCCTTATGAAAGGCCACCACCATTAGGTTTACCAATCAAAGGTTTAGCCTAGAATACTTTATCATTCATTGATTCATTCATTCATGAAGAGGCTTCCAACATTAGGTCTACCAATTCGAGACATTAAGTCAAGATACATTCATTATTCAAGAGGAGGATGCCTAAGCCTACCAATTCAAGAGGTCACATTCACCTTTACATTCATTTATACAAGAATAGGATGCATAAGCCCACCAATTCATGATATACAACATTACACAATAGGACCCTTCACATTCCATTATCATCACTCATGAGTGTCAAATTGACAAATAGCCTTTCAATAATAGCACATTTACATTCACAACATGATCACATTAACTTCATTGGATTCACATTCATCTATACAATATCATGATAATACTTCAATTCCTCATACTATGCCTTTAAGGCCATGATCACAATATACATAGTAATTAAACACCTCCACCTTTCAAGTGGATCAATAGCTCAAGCACAATTCTACTTCAACATGTAATTTGATCCTAACTTGCCCTTTCAAGGCCATGAATATGAAATCATCAACACACCGACAATTCACTACAATTAAGGCATGGATCATGATACAATTCAATAACCCAAGAAATTTAGACATAATTCATCCACAAGCATTCATAATTAACAAACCCACTTCATAAAGGCACAATTTAGAATTTGAGAGAATTCATGGGTTCATAGAGAATTTTCATCATATATCATTAATTAAACACTAATACAATCATAATTTGTCATTAATCACCATTTGAAAACGTTTCATGAAAGAACCCATGAGATTGAGTAAAACCCTAGATTGTTCATAGCTTGAAATCACCTTTAAATTGGCTCCTTGAATGAAAAGTTTGACAAGGATGAAGACTACCATACCTTTACTTGAAGAATCCCACGAAAATCCCTTGAAAACTTGAAGATTTGACCTTGGAAGCTTAAAGTCTTCACCTCCAATGGAGGTTTCTATAGAGAGAGCTTTTGGAGAAGAGAGGTAGGTTCTATTTTGTGATTTTGAATAATAAGATGAAAAAATAGAGTTAAATACGTTTAATACTCTTAAAATACTTTAATAAACCCAAAATAACCGTCCAAACCCTTAACTAAGCAAAGGGTGAATCTACCAATTCATCCTTCACTAGGCCGAACCACCTGCAGAATTGCAGGTGTGAACCATGACCACCAAACCACAGACCGTGGTCTGGTTGAAGCCCCATCCTGGTCAAGCGTGGTTTGGGGCTGCAGCTTGGTTTTGGGGGCCATGACCCATGGAGGCCATCCACGGGGAATGGATGGACCTACGGGGCGTGGTCCCCTTCCGTGGTTCACCAAAATATGGGCAACCTATTGGTTTCAAGGGGTCTTAGGGGTTAGGCTTAGGGTCCTCCTCAAGGACCCCTAGGGTGGTCCTTGGGGAGTCGTACCTTGACGTTTAACCCCAAAACCCCTCAACCAAAGCTCGGGACAACACTAACACCCTTAAACCTCACACCAAACTCAAATACACACAAGTTAGGATCTAGTTTCACCTATTTGTTTTACGGGTCGTTACATTATCCCCCACTTAGGAACATTCGTCCTCGAATGACACTTAAAACATATTTAGGGGGTTAACGACTCAAGACTAGTAGCCCATCATGCATGCAACATCATAAACAATGCACAAAACTTGGAGGAAACATGAACTCCACATCAATAAGCTCAAACATGTTCAATGCAACACAAGAAAGTAGGAACTACATCTACAAACTCTTTATGCACCAAAACATCAACATTTCTCTTTTCATTGGAGGCATTACCTTCTCTAACTCATATCATGCTCATCATAACAACATTAGGCAAAATATGCAATTTCTCTCTAAAGCACATTTAGGCATGTTCAACAATTCACCTTATGAAGCATATAAACAACTCATACTAAATGCAAAAATCAACATGAGGAACATAATCATGAAAACTCATTTTTCTCATATAAACAAGAATTCAACTAGAACATGCATAACATAAGGAGACCATGGAAACTCATATTCACACATGACTCCAAAACATGAAACAAGCTACAAGGAACTCTTGGTCTCAAGCTTGAATAAGAATAGGAGGAAAGAGATAAGGATATCAGAACTCTCAACAACCTTACTATTCAACATACGATCCCTCTCTTAGGAGAAAAACCCAACTAAGGCTAACATGAAAACAACATAGGAACCTCAACAAGACATTCACAACTTATAAGAACCCATCAACATACCAGAGCTTTTAAACTAGGAAGGTCCTCATTAAGAAACTCTTGCTCACAACAACCTTACCAACACCACTCAAGGTCTCATATGAGTCTATCACACCGGGTCTAAACTCCTCAAACACACTACACCTCTTACGGTGAGAATCAAGCAAGCCTAACTCATGAACATCAAGGACACTTAACAACCTTGCCATCTAATCACATTATCTCCCCCTTAGGGGTAAGCCTATACAAACTCTTTACAACATCACTTAAATACCATTATTTATCATCTTTTTCAACATACCTCAAAACTCATCATGATCTTCTATCAACAACACACATAACCATAAATCAACCCATTCACACTAAAGACAACCTCACAATCAATCATCTCAAATCTACCATAACAAGGCTCATCTAGTCACATAACCACAATTGTCATCAATACTCACCTTTTTCTCCCTCAATCCTTGAAGCATTAGCCCTTTTAGTAGTCACATCTTCAAGACCACCGGACAAGGAATAAGAGAACGAACTTATGGAGTCAAACTCTATGGCACGACTTGAAGAATAATGAAAGAAGTGTAACTTTCTAACGTCTTATAGCCTTTCACTCATAGATGTGTCACGACTCAAACCATTGAACAAGACTCTACTAGACGTGGCTTGTGAGACATCAACCCTAAAATCCATTTCTAAAATCTTATGCTCTAATACCATGTTTGTCACGACCCAACGCTTACCCCTAGATGCGACACGACGTACTCAACCCCGAAGGGATCTTATACAAGCCTCATCGCTCATTCTTTGCATAGATACTATAAATAGTACATAACTAAAACTTTTTATTTAAAAGCATATGATTCAAAACATTTAAACGCAAGTGGAAGTCTATATCACACATGGCCATCTTAGACAAAATCCGAAACATAAGTAGGGACACGACCCTTTACAATAGAAATCTAAAATAATCTATTACATGAAAAGGAAAGAAACTTCTAAACACTTGTCCTCGATCTATGAGGACATACCCAAAATGTCTTGGAGAACTCTAATCCAAGCTTCACTAGAAAATGCAACTCACTTGCCGGAACCTACACTTGTAGTAAAACATAGAAGAATAATGGAATAGCACAATTAAGTACTAAGTATGATAGCCATGCAAAAACCATGCTAAAAACGGACATTTATTTGAAAGTCATGCTTTTATGCCATTTTGATAAAATCTCATGAACACAAGTATAAGAGGCATAATATTCAAACATATCCAACATACAAGTCATTTATTACAATAGAGACATGATCAACATATAACCCATTACCTTCACATAAACCTTCACTTCAAGTAACCCCCGAGCTATACCTTGTGCAATGTGTGGATAGCGTCCCATACCACCATCCACACTAAGGTACCACCTTAAGGTCACCAAAAGTGAACTTACCATTCAACCTTCCCATCTTCAACAATATTCATTCATAAGAGACATAAACCTTTCATAAGCCATACCATCACATAAGGACCATCACCTAAGACAACCCCTAAGTCATAGTTGTGCAATGTGCAAGTAGCATCCCGTACTACTACTCATACTAAGTACTCCTTTGAAGTCACCATAAGCAAGGTACATTCATATACAATAAGTCATAACAAGGAAGTAACTCATAATACAATCTAAGTATAGCGTGCATCTTTACATTTAAGCATATAAGAGTAAACATTCTTCAATAGCTTCATTTAGAGGACTTTCATACATTAGTCATTAAGACTTAGAGAACTCACTATAGCCCTCTCAAAGCCTACTCATGCAATGTACGGTTAGCATCCCATACTACTACCCACACTTTGTAGAACCTATCAAGTAACTAGAGTGCACATTTCACATGATGGAAATAAGCGTTTAACCGACATAGACCATGTTAGCTTGACATGAAATCCGGTGTTAGGAAGCCCCACACCGTAAAAAGGTGGTCTCTTTGCCGAAGGAAGACCGATTCAGCTAGCATAGGTGGATCCATTAGCTAGGACCTATGTGGGAACATAGTTAGGAGATAAGAGAGACGTTCATTGAAATCCGACCTAAATGTAGTGAGAATCTCCATCTTACCATATCCTTTCGGTGCTTAGCCTACATTCCCATAGAGTAGTTCACTTACATTACATTAGTGTACTTGAGAGGACCACCAACATTAGACCTACCGACCCAAAGTACTTTTCCCAAGAAAGGGCCACCGCCAATAGGCCTACCGTTTCAAGGTACTTTAAGGATAGTTTATTGACTTTCCTAGAAATAGCCACCACCATTAGGTCCACCGTTTCGAGGTGCATAATTTCACACAAGAAGGGACACAACCATTAGGTCTACCACTTCAAGGTTTAACATCACATTAGCACCTATACTCCTCATGAAAGGCCACCACCATTAGGTCTACTAATCCAAGGTTTAGCCTAGAATACTTTATCATTCATTCATTCATGAAAAGGCTACGAATATTAGGTCTACCAATTCGAGATATTAAGACATTAAGTCAACATACATTCATTATGCAAGAGAAGGATGCCTAAGCCTACCAATTCAAGAGGTCACATTCACCTTTACATTCATTTATACAAGAATATGATGCATAAGCCCACCACATCATGATATACAACATTACACAATAGGACCCTTCACATTCCATCATCATCATCATTCATGAATGTCAAATTGAAAAATAGCCTTTCAATAATAAAACATTTACATTCACAACATGATCACATTAACTTCATTTGATTCACATTAATATATACAATACCATGATAATACTTTAATTCCTCATACTATGCCTTCAAGGCCATGATCACAATATACATAGTAATTAAATACCTCAACCTTTCAAGTGGATCAATAGCTCAAGCCCAATTCTACTTCAACATGTAATTTGATCCTAACTTTCCCTTTCAAGGCCATGAATCTCAAATCACCAACACACCAATAATTCACTACAATTAAGGCATCGATAATGATACAATTCAATAACCCAAGCAATTTAGACATAATTCATCCACAAGCATTCATAATCAACAAACCCATTTCATAAAGGCTCAATTTAGAAATTGAGAGAATTCATAGGTTCATACAGTATTTTCATCATAATTCATCAATTAAACACTAATACAATCATAATTTGTCATTAATCACACTTTGAAAATGTTTGATGAAAGAACCCATGAGATTGGGTAAAACCCTAGATTTTTGATAACTTGAAATCACCTTTGAGTTGGCTCCTTGAATGAAAAGTTAGATAAGGATGAAGACTACCATACCTTTACTTGCAGAATTCCACAAAAATCCCTTGAAAACTTGAAGATTTGACCTTGGAAGCTTGAAGTCTTCACCTCCAATGGAGGTTTCTAGAGAGAGCTTTTGGAGAAGAGATGTGGGTTCTATTTTGTGATTTTGAATAATTAGATGAAAAATTAGAGTTTAATACTTTTAATACTCTTTAAATACTTTATTAAACCCAAATTAACCATCCAAACCCTTAACTAAGCAAAGGGTGAATATACCAATTCACCTTTCACTAGGCTGAACCACCTGCAGAATTGCAGGTGTGAACCACGACCACCAAACCACGGACCGTGGTTTGGTTGACTCCCTATCTTGGTCAAGCGTGGTTTGGGGCTGCAGCTTGGTTTTGGAGGCCATGACCCATGGAGGCCATCCACGGGGCATGGATGGACCTACGGGGTGTGGTCCCCTTCTGTGGTTTACCAAAATATGGACATCCTATTGGTTTCAAGGGGTCTTGAGGGTTAGGCTTAGGGTCCTCCTCATGGAACCCTAGGGTGGTCCTTGGGGAGTCGTACCTTGACGTTTAACCCCTCAACCAAAACTTGGGACAACATTAAACACCCTCAAACCTCACACCAAACTCAAACACACACAAGTTAGGCTCTAGTTTCACCTATTCATTTTACGGGTCGTTACAATCTCCCCCTTGGGAACATTCGTCCTTGAATGACACTTTAAACACCTTATGGAATTAAAGACTCAAAACTAGCAGCCCATTATGCATGAAACATCATAACAATGCACAAAACAAGGAGGAAACATCAACTCCATTTCAAACATACTTAATGCAACACAAGGAAGTAGGAACTACATCTACAAACCCATTATGCATGAAAACTTCAACATTTCTCATATCATTGGAGGAATTACCTTCTCCAACTCAAAGCATGCTCATCATAACATCATGTAGCAATTTATGCAATTATTCTCAAAAGCACATTTAAGCATGTTAAACAATCCATCTCGTGAAGCATATATGCAACTCATACTAAATGCACATCAACATGAGGAATATAAATCATGAAAACTCATTTTCTCATTAAACATGAATTCATCAAGAATATGCATAACATAAGGAGACCATGGAAACACATAATCACATATGAATCCAAAACATGAAACAAGTCACAAGGAACTCTTTGTCTTAAGCTTAAGTAAGAATAGAAGAAAGAAATAAGGACATCGGAACTCTTAGCAACCTTGCTTTCTAACCATACCATCTCCTCCTTGGGAGTAAACCCATACTAAGGCTAACATGAAAATAACATAGGGACCTTCATAAAACATTCACAACCATAAGGAACTATCAACATACCGGTGCCTTCATCCGGAAGGGATCCTTTGTCCTCTCTAGATCGGAGTCCATAGAAACTCCCATAATTTGGAGGAATGGGAACCGTAGCATTAGGAGAAGCTTGTTTAGCCTCTCTTCCTTTTGCTGAGAGTGTTGGGCAGTCTCTCATCTTATGACCTTTCTTTCGACACCCAAAACAACCATCCGTTTCGGCTAGGCACTTACCCAAATATTATTTCCCACACTTGGCACATATAGATCTTTCAAAAGAAGAACCGCCTCCATTTCCTCCTTGAAATTTAGTGTTAGACACTCCATCCTTGTTGACCATTGGGGAATCTTGGTTGGAGGACCTCTTTTTGAACCTTGGTTGTACTTGTTCATCAGACCAAACTCTTTTTGCCTCCCTATTCATTTTCTTGAGCTTAGACTCCACAATTTGTTGAGCATATACCATGAGCCTTGAGATATTCATGTCATGATAGAGCATTGTCGTACGACATTCTTCTTCAACCAAGCCAGACACTCCCATTAAAAATTTATTCATTCTGCCCTTGAGTCCGCCACCAAGGTTGGAGCATATTGGGATAGTTGGGTGAACTTAAGGGAATACTCTTTCACACTCATAACCCCTTGTTGTAGGTTTATGAATTCTTGAATTTTTCGCTCCCTAAACTCTAGGGGAAAGAACCTATCAAGGAATACTTCTTTGAACACCTCCCAATTTATGGTACCCGCTCCTAATGGCCTCTCACCCTTCCATTGTTGATACCAAATTTGAGCTACATCCTTTAGTTTATAGGTGGCTAGCTCCGCCTTCTTCTCCGAAGATACCCCCATAGCACCAAGTATCTTACAAACCTCATCAATAAACCTTTGGGGATCCTCATCCACCTTGGAACCAAGAAAATTGGGGGGGGGGGGATTCAACCTAGAAAAATCCCTCAATCTCGAAGCCATAGTACTCACATTAGGATTAATACCATGCCTAACATCCCTATTGGCTTGAGCCGTCATAGTTTGGGCTTGAGTTGTCACGGCTTTAGATTGAGCCGTCATGGCTTGAGTTATCATTTGGATAGTGGACCTAAACTCTTCTAGGAACACATTTTCAATCGGAGCTTGATTACCTTGAGGAACATGATTACCTTGAGGAACTTCTTGATTCAAATTCTCCTCTTCCACGCTTCTAACATTCACCATTCGTGTATTCATTTCCTGAAGACACAAGAGAAGGGTTATGAAAGGGACTTTTATAGAGCTAAACTCTATGGAACGACTCAAAGAGTAATGAAAGAAGTGTAGTTTTCTAACATCTTATAGCCTCTCATTCATAAATGTGGCGCGCTTCACACTCATGAACAAGAATCTACTAGACGTGGCTTGTGAGATATCAATCCTAAAACCCATCCCAACATTTTGTGTTCTGATGCCATGTTTGTTACGACCCGAGCCTACACCCCTGACATAACACGGCGTACAAGACTCCAAAGAGCCTCATACAAGCCTCATAGCATTCATAACATAAGACATAAGAAAATGGTACGAAATTTTAAAAACTTGTATCCATACAATTGAAGTCTTTATTTAAAACAAACAATGAAAGTCTAACTTTGTCTCATATGGCCATCTCATACAACTTGAATCAAAGATTGGGTCACAGCCCTTCAACATAGTCCGAAATGTAAAATGACATAAAAGAAACTAGAAATGAACAACTCTCGTCCTCGAACCATGAGGACTCACCACTAGCTTTGGAGAATTGTAACGACCCGAGCCTACACCCTGAACATTACACAGCGTACAAGTCTCCGAAAAGTCTCATACAAGCCTCATAGCATGTCATCACATAAGCTAATAGAAATAATGTGGAATTAAAACTCCTTTTAAATCCATATAATCGAAAACATTATTTAAAACAATGGAAGTCTACTTGTATCACATGACCATAAAAAAACATCTTTGAATCAAAAGTAGGGTCACGGCCCTTTACAATAGAAAGTCTAAGAATTATCTAGTACAATAAAAGACATGAAACATCAATAAAGCTCTTGTCCTAGAATCCATGAGGACATACCACAAGCTAGGGAGGGAAATCAATCCAAGCTTGAACTAGAAAAACTCAACTAACTTGCCGAAACTTACACTTTGTAGAAATATAAAAGACTATGGGTTAGCACATTTAATATACTAAGTATGATAGCCATGAAAAACCCATGCTTAAAAAGGACATTTTAATTTGAAAATCATGTTATATGCCAATTTTGAGAAATATCATGAACATAAGTATAAGAGGCACAAGATACAAACATAATCAACATACAAGCCATTTCATTACATTAAAGCTTTCACCTTAAGTAACCCTAAGCTATACGTTGTGCAATGTATGAATAGAGTCCCATACCACCATCCACACTAAGTACCACTTCAAGGCCACCAAAAGTGAACTTACCATTCTTCTTTTTCATCTTTAAACAATACTCATACATAAGGAGCATAAGAACGTCATAAGTCATGACAAGGAAGTAACTCATAATGTCACTCCCCGAGCTACCCTCATGACGCGAACACGGGACCTAGGACCACAAGTGATCCCAAGCTAACCCTGCTGGCATGATCATGAGCATACTAAATATAAACTAAATAAAAGTAACTGTGCGGAAGCTATAATCATAAACAAAATGAAAAGATGGGGAATACCCATATACTATAACTGAGATATATGAAAACTGATGAGTTTAATACAAGGAAGATATTAACTCAATACTAAGCTAAATCTATCTATGTCTGAAAATAGCCTCTAACTGACTAGAAATGCTGGGACAGGCCTCAACTAAGTGTAGCAAAACTGAAACTAAAGGACTAAAAACACTGGAAAAAAACTCATGACTATTGTCCTCGGAGAATGAGGACTCACCATTGATTCTGCTGAACTGGAGATCGGGAACCGATCTAAGCGTGATCTGGATGCTGAGAACCTAAACCTACATCACGAGAAAATGTAGCGCAGAGTATGCGTCAGTACTTGAAAGGTACTAAGCATGCATGATAGAATACAACTGAAATAACATATAACTGAACAAAGCAAATAAGTAATGATATAATCTGAACATGATATAGATATTGAATGCTGAGATAACGCTTGTTTTGGCGCTGTCCGCCACCTGTACCAGATGAGTTACCCTGCTGAGTCGGGCGACCTGCTGGTGCTGCTGAAGTTGTAGACTGAGCTCTACCATTATTTCCTCCTTGACCCTGTCTAGAAAGACAATCCTTCAATCTATGACCAGACTGACCACACCCAAAGCATCCTTCCTTACCTGCAAGGCACTCACCCGGATGGTTCTTACTACATTTCAGGCAAGTTGGGTAAGTTTTGGTGCCTGAAACACTACTTTGAGACGTAGAGCCTGATGCCCTATCTTTCTGATCGTTATGGAACCTAGGGGATGGAACACTAGCTGATGAAGGAGCTGGAGTTGAAGACTTCTGCTGAAATTTCGAGCGATTTCCACCACCCGATTTCTATTGGGAATACTCGTAGTTACCTATTCTTGATTTCTTAGTCTCCTTAGCATGTTCCCTAAGCTTATCACCCTCAACCTGCTAAGCATGAGTCATGAGCCTAGAGATGTTCATGTCTCTCAACAATATAGCATTCCTGCACTCTTTTTCACTAAGTCTGACACCCCATAAAGAAACTTATTCATCTGAGCCCTGGAGTCAGTAACCATGTGAGGAGCTTACCTGGAGAGTTGGTTAAACTTGAGCCCATACTCTTGGACCGTCATGTTACCCTACCTTAAGTTCATAAATTCCTAGGCCCTTACTTCTCTCAACTCTATGGGGAAAAACCTGTCTAGAAAGGTTTCATTGAAACAATCCCAAGTAATAGAAGCTGCATCTGTACCCCTGTTCTCCTTCCACTGAGTATACCAGATATGAGCCACATCCTTAAATTGGTAAAATGTTAACTTAACCCGATCATTCCCAGTTATCTATCTGCATCACTTCAAAGATCTTCTTGACCTCATCAATGAAGTTTTGGGGATCTTCTCCAACCTGCGTTCCTAAGAACTCTGGCGGATTCATCCTAACAAAGTCTCGTACCCTGGTTGCAGGTGACCCAACATTGTCAATTATCAGAACTGGAGCCCGCTGATTGTTCTGGTTGGCAACACTCTGAGCTAACATCTGAATGGCGTTCCTGAACTCTACATTCGACACTTCTTGATCACGGACTAGAGGAGCTGCGTTTGCGTTCCTGGCATTCGCATTCCTGGCATTAGCTCTACGAGGAGGCATGATCACTGAAACGTAGAACGTCGAGTTAGAACAGAATTAGATCATACCTTACGCACGATAAGAATAACAAGTAAATGAAGATTTTTTCTAAGACACTTTATAGCCTTCCTCTCATTAGATGGTGCACACTACACATCCATGCAAAGGACTCTACCTAGTGCGGCTTTTCAGACATCCTAGGACACTTAAACTTAGTGCTTTGATACCAAGTTTATCACGCCCCGAGCTACCCCCAAGATGCGGACACGAGACCTAGGACCACAAGTGATCCCAAGCTAACCCTGCTAGCATGACCATGAGCATACTAAATATAAACTAAATAAAAGTAACTGTGCGGAAGCTATAATCATAAACAAAATGAAAAGATGGGGAATACCCATTTACTATAACTGAGATATATGAAAACTGATGAGTTTAATACAAAGAAGATTTTAACTAAATACTAAGTTGAATCTATTAATGTCTGAAAATAGCCTCTAACTGACTAGAAATGCTAGGACAGGCCCCAGTTAAGTCTAGCAAAACTGAAACTAAAGGACTAAAAATACTAAAAAGAAACTCATGACTATTGTCCGCGGAGAATGAGAACTGACCACTGATTCTTCTAAACTGGAGATCGGGAACCGATCTAAGCATGATTTGGATGCTGAGAACCTGAACCTACATCACGAGAAGATGTAGCGCAGAGTATGCATCAGTACTTGAAAGGCACTGAGCATGCAGGATAGAATACAACTGAAATAACATATAACTGAACAAAGCAAATAAACAATGATATAATCTGAACATGATATAGATACTGAATGCTGAGATAACTGAATGCAGTGACCAATTTATAACATGCTGAAACTGAATACTGGATATACTGATAAATGGTCAATGCAATAGAATCTGACTGTACTGTGGGAGATACTATTAACCGCTAATAAAACCACATGAGCTAAATGTGGAGTCCGATGTATACGCCCTATCGAGAGGACCCAATATACCCTGCCAGAGGTATAGAGGCATGGTGGAGTGATCACTGAAATGATGCCCACAGAGGGGACTTACAACCTACGTGGCTAGTAGTTCTGGGACTATTTAGGTACGCTGAACCCTAGTCCAACTCGGTATTATGCTACTCCCAATGGATTAAGTAATTAACACATTATGACTGAATTTCTATAAGTTACTGGATAGCTCAAACTGAACATGCAAACTGAGAATGCAACAATTAAACTGATATTGATGCATTAATAACTGAGGCATGTATAATTGAATAACTGAAATATCTGACCTAGCATGTGTAATTCAAGAACTAAAGAAATACATAGTTAGTGTTCTGGACTTCATGCATTAAACTGAATATTAACGTACTAATTCGATTTGGATCATTGTAACAGCTAAGAACCCAACAATTCTAACTTCCAAGAAACCCTAGGTCTAGTCATAATAAGGGAATCAAGAAACTAACTGAAAACTAGGGACCTAATGGGTGAAAGGAACCCACTAGTGAAATCCCACATACCTAGTGACGAATTCCACGGAGAAATCTTTAGATTTTGGGGCTAGAACTGATGGAACCTTGATGCGTTCTTGAACTAGGGTTCTTGACCTTTTTCTCCTCTCTTGCTTCTAATTTTCTATGTTTTGATTAATGATTTGACTTAGGTAAGTTCTAGTTATGTTTCTAGGCTTAAACTGACTAAAACATCATAATTTAGGGTCTAAACGATGTAGCTTAGGGGTCCAAGGAAATAGGAAAAGACAAAAAGATCCCTGACTTAACTGTTGTCGGAGTGATCGACGGACGGGACCTATGGGCCGTAGGTCAATCTACGGTCCATAGATTAGGGTTGTAGGTCAGGTATGCCCGACAGGGCTTCACTAAAATGAGTATAACATTTTACTCGGAGGTCCAAATTTAGCAAATTCGGTGGCATTGAAAAGAGGATTCAATTATCTATCATATCATAGGTCATGGGACACATAATTCCTTTTTTGCTAAGAGTTATGACCATTTGAAGTTGACCCAATCAATAATTTTCCTCTAACTGGCTGCTGACCCTCACCTACGGTCAGACCTGTAGACCGTGGATCAAACGACGATCCGTATTGGTCAGCCGTTGTTTGCATCAGAGGCTAGGTAAAGGGGGCCTCGATCCACGGACACAAACCACGGACCATGGTCTGACCTATGGACCGTGGGTCTATCCGTGGGTCGAGACTTAGCCGATTTTTTGAGGTGGGTTTGGGGAAGGGTTGCAGTGGTGAACCACGGACCACCAGCACGGGCCATGGTCTGACCTACGGTCCGTGGATGGCAACCGTGGGTTGCACCTGCAACTTCTCAAAATCTACATTTTGGTCTGTTTCGGATACGAGGTGTTACACAGTATATAATCCAAGTAAGGCATGCATCATTACATTAAGCATTTAAGTCAACATTCATCATTAGCTTCATTAAGAGCATATTCGTTCAGTGGACATTAAGACATTGGAGAATCACACCATAGTCCTCTCAAAGCCTACTCGTGCAATGCATGGATGGCATCCCATACTACCGCCCACACTTCATAGAACCTCTCAAGTAACCATATCACTTATCTCACATGATGGGAATAAGAATTAACCGACATAGACCATGCGAGCTTAACATGGAATCCGGTGTCCATCCTACACCGTAAAGGGTTGGTCTACTTGCCTAAGGTAGGACAGATAACCTTTTAGCTTAGGTGGATCCACTAGCTAATAACCTATGCGTGCACATAGTTATGGGATAAGAAAGATGTTCATTGAAACCCGACCTAACGTAGGGAGGGCTTCCATTTTACCATATCCACTCGGTACTTAGCCTTCATTCCCATAGAGTAGTTCATTCACATTACATTATTGTACTTGAGAGGAATTCCATTGGCCTATCGACCTAAGGTACATCATTACACATGAAAGGAATGCCATAAGCCTATCGATTCATGGTACATTATTAAGATAGCTCATTTAATCCTCATGAAAGGAATGCCATAAGCCTATCGATTCATGGTTCATCATTACATTATTACATATGAAAGGAATGCCATTAGCCTATCGATTCATGGTACATTAGTTCATTGACTCATTATGAAAGGAATGATATTAGCTTATCGATTCAAGAGTCGTCATTACATTAGTTCATTTATAAAAGGAATGCCATAGGCCTATCGATTCATATTCATTAAGTCAAGACACATTCATTACACAAGAAGAGGATGCCTAAGCCTACCAATTCAAGGTACAACAATCAACAATACTTTCATTTATACAAGAAGAGGATGCTTAGACCTACCAATTTAAGATACATCAATCAACATTACGTTCATTTACACAAGAAGAGGATACCTAGGCCTACCAATTCAAGGTGTACATTACATTGAAGAAACCCTTCACATTCTATCATCATCATTCATGAGTGTTAATTGAGAATAAGCTTTCAATAATAACACAATTACATACTAAATATGATCATAATACTTTCATTGAATTCACATGTATATACTTCACATCATGATCATACATAAATCCTTCATGAATTTGCCCTCCAAGGCTATGAATCAATCTCAACCCAAACATCTAGAATACTACACTAGATAAGAGGCATATCATAATTCAATAACTAATTTAATATAGACATAAACAATTCAACAGGATCTCATAATCAATCAACCCAAATCACAAACTTCCAATTTAGTTTTTTGGGGGAAACATGGGTTCATAGGGGAAATTCATCATTAATTCAACAATCCATTCATAATTCATCACATATAAACCTTTGAAAACGTTTTGGAATTGAACCCATGCTTAGATTGAAACCCTAGCTTTTTGGGGGATTTTGGGAACTTGAAATCATCTTTTGAAAGGGCTCCTTGAATGAAACTTAATCAAGGATGAAGACTACCATACCTCTATGGAAGAAACTTCACGAAAATTGGGTGAGAGGTGAAATCTTGAGCTTGAAAGCTTGACTCCTTCTCCAATGGTGGTTTCTAGAGAGAGAATATTTGGAGAGGAGAGTAGTTTCTAATTTTGTGTTTTGAGAATAATGAATTGACAAAGGGTGTTTAATACTTTTAAAAGCCTTAAATAACTCCAATTAATCAAAATAAACCGTCCCCAACCCATAACTAACTAATTAGAAATTTACTATTTAACCCCTCACTTGGACGAATTAGGGCAGATTGCACAGTTGGGACTCACGACCTAGACCCACGGACCGTGAGTGGGGTGACAGCCCATACTGAACGTCCGTGATTTGGGTCTGAGACTCACCATTTAGGGCCTTGACCTACGGATGGCATCCAAGGGGCATGGATGGAACTACGGGGCGTAGGTCCCATCCGTAACTCCCAAGTTTTTAACAACTTTTGGCAGATTTAGGGGCTTTGGGGGTTAGGCTTTAGGGTCCCCCTCAAGGACCCTTGGTTGGTATTTGGGGGGTCGTACCTTGATGTTTAACCCCTAAAACCCTCAACCTAAGCTCGGGACATCATTTTACAACTTCAAACCCCAAATAAAACTCAAAAACAAACTCGTTAGGCTCTAGTTTCACCTACTAGTTTTCCGGGTCGTAGCAAGAATAGTCAATCCAAGCTTTGAACAATAGAAGTCACCTTAAGATCTGGAACCTACACTTTGTAACAAAAGTAGAAGAAATCTGGGTTAGCACAAAAATGTACTAAGTATGATAGCCATGCAAAAATCATGCTAAAAAGGACATTTTGGTTGAAAACCATGCTACATGCCAAGTTTGAGAAACATCATGAACTATAGTATAAAAGGCATAAGATACAATCATAATCATCATGTAAGTCATTATAACACATTAGAATTATCATCATAAGTAACCCCAAGTTATACTTGAGCAATGCAGGAATGGCATCCCATAATACCATTCATACTAAGTATCACTTTGAGGCCACTGATGAGTCCACGATTTGGACTCATTTAGGGCTTTATTTTTATAGATTTTGTGTCGTCAAATTCATGTTTTGTTCCAATAACTGATGTAAAATCCCTGATTTTTAGGTATTTGGATTTATGAACGAAGCATGGACACTAATATGCTAAAAGGAACAAAGCAAGCTAAAATAATGAAGGCCTGGTGATCACTGTTGTCACTCGGCGAATCGCCAAATTTCCACGATACCGCCTAAAGTTACAGAATGCTGGAGCTAAACAGGGGTAATTCTGGCGACCAGCAATTCCATCCGGTGTGACGCCGATCCATTCGGTGAAGGACGACCAAGTCACCAAAAGTGCTGAAGAAGATTCAAACAAGTGATGATGGGTGAGATAAAAGGAAAAAGGGTGACTCGCAGAATTATTCAGCGATCCCAATCTAGATCACCTAAAGTTACAGTAGCTGGACCAAGAAGAAGTGAAAAATGAAGGAGAGATGAAGAACAATCGACGAGTCACTGAACTGTCGGCGAAGCCCGACTTACCTCGCCGAGTGGTCTTAAACAGCTACCTATCAAACTTGTTTAAATTGATTTTTTCTAGAGAGAGAAAGCATTCAGAAATGGGAGAGATAGAAAATTGAGAGCAAAAACATTACCATCGTGATTTTCAAGGGATTTTAGCAAGATTCTTGGTTGAGATTTTGTAATAGTGAAGATTTTAGTAATTTTTAACTTTTGAATTTCAATTACTCAGCTGTAGAAAACATGACAGATGTTGATTTTCTTATTTTTGCTATGAGTGGCTGAAACCCTTTTCTTGGGGTTTTCACTATGAAGCCAATTGTTGAGTTTTACTAAGTGGGTGTCTTTGAATTGCAAATAATGGTGTTAATTTGAAGTGGGTCTGAGTTGCTGTTGTGTTTTGAGGTCGTGTTGCATTTTGAGAGTAATAATTTCAGTGTTGTGTGCTTGCTCGAGATAGAGGTGGAGAGCCAAAGTAGCAAACTTAGCATCCTTAGCAGTGGGTTACCATGATTTCAGCTTGAGAGAGTGAAACATGAGATCTATCCTTTGTATCCATCTTGAGAGAGTGGAATTGATAAGGACCAAGGGTTGGGCATCTTCCGATTAGTGTTGAAGTTCGAGAGAATTTGACATAGAAAAGGTAATTGTGTGAGAGAAAGTTCCTTTACATAAGGTCCGACCTACCCACGACGAATTATCCTATTGTGACCATCAATATTCATCCACTAAGTTAAAATTTGACAATTGGTTGGTCATTACCCCAAGTCTTACTTTACTATTTGATCGTTTTGTTATAAAGTGTGAAATTGGAGTGATAATTGAAACTAGATATTTGTAACTAAAACAAAAAAGGTGTAACACTTGCTCAACTGACGAGATTGTTGTCATACTTTCATCATTAAATTTGAAAGAAAAACTACTCTTTATGGAATTCGACCCCAACTCACTTAGTTGGGTTATATTGTTGACTAAGGATTGTTGGCACTTAGTATTGGATGAAGTGTCCTGATACGTGAAATAAAAATGGCTCCACTGTCGCGGAGTAGCAATACTTAGAGTTCTTTGATTGAAGATTTGACACTCTCAAATTTGTTGGCTATAGTTGAATTAGCTTTGGCTGCTTTGTGTAAGTGTTGATTGGACTACATTGTAGTCCAATCAACACGAGTGTGGAAGAGATGAATGATAGTCAAGCAGGTCATCGGGATGGTATCGACGATATCAATAATGTTTACAACCCAACCCAGTCGGGTGGAATGGGTGCAATTTGCATCCCACGTGTTGATGAGAATAAGATCTTTGAAGTCACTAGCACAAGAAACAATTCTTCATCTACTCCAAATGAGGGGGATATATGAAGGGCTAGAACACGAAAACCCACATGAGCATGTAAGAAATTTTACAGAGGTTTGCAGCCCGTTTTCATTCAAAAATGTGTCAAAAGAGTCAATTCGGCTGTGATTATTTCCAATATCCTTAACGGGAGAAGCTAGTAAGTGGTTAGCTGAGTTACCATATAATTCCATCACATCATGGGAGGAGCTGATTATAGCATTTAACACAAGGTTCTTTCCTCCATCAAGGATGATGAAACTTAGAGATGATATTCAAGGTTTCAAGCGATGGGAGGGGGAACCCATCCATGAAACGTGGGTGAGATTTAAGAAACTCTTACTTAAATGCCCAACTCATGGGCTACCAAACGATTTGTTAATCCAATATTTTTACCGGAGTCTAGATTCGGTTAATAAAGGAGTGGCTGATCAATTGCTATGAGGAGGAAGAATTTTACAATCATTTGATGTGGCTTCGTTTCTTCTTGATGACATGACTAAAATAAACCAAGTGTGGTACACCTAAGAGGATCAAGTCTCTCCATTTTGTTTTAGATTACCGCAAGAACAACTTGATAAAGAGAGAGAGAGAGGGATGAAAACATCAACAAGATGTTAACCCAAATGGAATTTCTACAATAACACAAGAAGGGGACATGTGGAGTGTTTAGAGTTGAGGAGGGTTCTTCATCCGGTTACTCAAGGCCGGGGGAGAATCAAGGTTAGAACTCCAAGAGATATGAGGAGGGTTTCCACCCACGCTATCTACAGCGAGGCAGAAATCAAGGTTGGAACTATCACAAGGGAGAAGAACATAAGAGATACTATCAAGATTGGACTGAGCAAAGTGATTATTAGAGAAGGAAAGATGATCATGATGAGAATCATACTCACTCAAGTGAGAGCCCAAAATCAAAAGGGAGTGCAAGTAGTCCCCGGGTGAATGACTTGTTGTCACGCATACTTGATAAAGTTGAAGGTTTGGATGATTTGTTGAAGGGGATGAAAGATGACTTTTCATCATTGAACAATAAAGTGAACTCTCATGCCGATGCCATCAAGATACTTGAAGGACAATTGAGTTTATTATCAGCACAATTGAAACCAAAGATGACGATGGAAGATGACGATAGAGGGCTGGCTGTGGTCACTCGTAGGGGAAAGGGAGCAACAATTAATGTGATGGGAAATGGAGAAGCTCAAAAGCATAATGAAGATAAAGGCATGGAGGAGCAAGAGCTACTTATCCATCAAAGCATTGCTAAAGAACCACAAAGGGAAGTGGAACAACACGTTCCAAATACAAAAGTCATGCAACCTTTACCCAAAATACCTCCCCCATTTCCCCAACACCTAAAGAAGAAGAATGAAGATGAGAAGTTCAAGAAGTTCTTGTCGGTATTTAAGACATTATCAATTAATCTCTCCCTTTTGGAGGCATTGTTGGAAATGTCGGGATATACTCATGAAAGAGTTAGTCACAAAGAAGAGAAGCTTGGGTTTTTAGACAATTGAAGTTTCCCATAGTTGTAGTGCAATTATGACTAAGGAGCTGATCAAAAAGAGAGAAGATACCGGGGCATTCACCATTCCTTGCACCATCGGCATGCTCCAATTCGTTAAAACTTTATGCGATTTGGGAGCAAGCATCAACTTGATACCCTATGCGATATACAAACAACTTGAGTTGGGTGAACCGAAAGCAACCACAATGAGACTCTTAATGGCAGACCGTTCAATCAAACATCTCGTGGAGATCCTTTATGACATCTTGGTGAAGGTTGATCGGTTCATTTTCCCAGTGGAATTTGTCATTCTCGATTGTGAAATAGATGCTGAAATTCCCATTATTTTGGGAAAACCATTCTTAGCAACCGAAAGAGCATTGGTGGATGTTGAAAGAGGAGAATTGAAGTTTCAAGTGAACGAAGATGAAGTAACCTTCAATGTTTGTAAGTCAATGATTTACCCAAGTGATATTCATGTGGTGTCCACCATTGATGTTATCGATGAGGCGGTGGCTAGCATGAGCCATTTGATGTGCATGAGTGAACCTCTTGAAGTCGTGCTTGCTAACTATGATGAATTAGAAATTCAAGGCTATGAAGAGGTAGTAGCTGATTTTTCAGGCTTAGGAGGGTATTCAAAGACTCCATTGAAGTTGGACATTGATTTGAAAAATAGAGAAAGTCCTCCCGCAAAGCCATCAACCGAAGAACCACCAAATCTGGAATTAAAAGCACTTCCCCCCATCTCCAATATGCTTTTTTGGGGGCAAATAACACTCTATCGGTGATCATTGTGGCTGACTTTCTTGAATGGCAAGTGAAATTGCTTGTTGAGTTGTTACGAAAGCATATCAAAGCTATAGGTTGGACCATAGCTGACATAATGGGCATTCCTCCCGGTATTTGTACTCACAAAATTCAGCTTGATAGTAAGTTTAAATCGAGTGTTGAACATCAGCGGAGATTGAACCCACCATTGCAGGAAGTAGTAAAAAAGGAGATAATAAAGTGGTTAGACGCAGATGTAATCTACCCTATTGTGGATAGCAAATGGGTAAGCCCGGTGCAATGTGTACAAAAAAAGAGAGGTATCACAATGGTCCCGAATGAAAATGAGGAGCTTGTATCTATGAGGCCGGTGATCGGATGGAGGGTATGCATGGATTACCAAAAGTTAAAATCGTGGACTGAAAAAGATCACTTTCCTATGCCCTTCAAGGATCAAATTCTTGATTGACTCTCAGAGAGAGGTTGGTATTGCTTTTTGGATAGGTATTCCGGTTACAACCAAATCTCCATTGCTCCGGAAGACCAAGAGAAAACCACCTTCACATGTCTGTATGGGACTTTTGCCTTTAAAAGGACGCCATCCAGATTATGCAATGCTCCGGCAACATTCCAACGTTGCATGTTATCTATTTTTGTTGACATAGTGGAGGATTCAATGGAGGTATTTATGGATGACTTCTCGGTTGTGGGTGATACTTTTGAGGCGTGTTTAGAACACTTAGGACAGGTTCTCCAAAGATGTGTGGAGACAAACTTGGTTCTCAATTGGGAAAAATGTCACTTCATGGTTAAAGAAGGGATAGTACTTGGTCACAAAGTGTCGCAAAAGGGGCTAGAGGTTGATAAAGTGATGATTGAAGAGATTGAGAAATTACCACCACCAATTTTGGTGAAGGGGGTTCGTAGTTTCTTAGGTCATGCCGATTTCTACTGGAGGTTCATCAAACACTTCTCAAAGATTGCACATCCTCTATGCAAACTCTTAGAGAAAGAAGTGAAGTTCTAATTTGATGATGCTTGTATGGTGGCTTTTCGGTCCTTGAAGGAGAAATTAGTTTTCACCCCGGTCATTATTAGTCCTGATTGGTCAGAATCTTTCGAGGTAATGTGTGATGCTAGTGGAACGGCATTGGGTGTTGTGCTGGGGAAAAAACGCAACAAATTATTTCACCCAATTTACTACGCTATCAAGACTCTAAACAGTGCTTAATGTAACTATATTGTTACTGAACAAAAGTTGTTTGCAGTAGTCTACGCATTTGAGAAGTTCTGGGCATACTTGTTAGGTACTAAAGTGATTGTTCATACTAATCATGTTGCACTCAGCTACCTAATGACAAAGAAAGATGTCAAGCCAAGGTTGATAAGGTGGGTTCTACTGTTGCAACAATTTGATTTTGAGGTCAAAGATAGGAGAGGGTGTGAAAATCAGGTGGCTAACCACTTATCAAGATTAAAGAGTAAGGAGAATGACGAACCTGAGGTTGATATAAATGGTTCTTTCTTCGATGAACAAGTGTTTGCGATAACTCTCAAACAACCTCCTTGGTATGCAGATTTCGCCAATTACATAGTGTGCGAATTAATTCCAGATGAACTGAACTTCTACCAACAAAAGAGGTTCATGTTTGACGTTAAACAGTACTTTTGGGATGAACTGTACTTGTTTTGAGAGTGTGCAGATCATATCATTAGAAGGTGTGTTCCGGAAGACGAAGCTGTAGAAATTCTCCATGTTTGTCATGCTTCACCGGTTGGGGGCCATCATAACGGTGTGCGTACAGCCGCTAAAGTTCTCCAAAGTGGCTATTACTGGCCATCCCTCTATAAGGTTGCGCACGAATTTGTGAAGAAATGCGCTCAATGTCAGAAGCAAGGTGGAGTGTCTAAAAGACACGAGTTACCCCTTACTCCCAATTTAGAAGTTGAGTTATTTGATGTTTGGGGAATAGATTTTATGGGCCCATTTGTGAGTTCATTTGGTAATAAGTATATCTTGGTGGCGGTAGATTATGTTTCTAAATAGGTGGAAACTGTTACACTTCCAAACAATGAAGGGAAAAGTGTGGTTCAATTTGTGAAACGCTACATTTTTGCTAGATTCGGTACTCCTCGAGCTATCATTAGTGATGGTGGATCCCACTTTTGCAATAAATGATTCTCAACTACATTGAGTAAGTATGGGGTGAAACACAAGGTAGCAACTCCATATCATCCCCAAACAAGCGGTCAAGTTGAATGTCAAACCGGGAAATCAAGAGCATCTTGGCCAAGACAGTGAATGCTAATAGGACTGATTGGTCTCGAAAGCTTAATGACGCACTATGGGCGTATCGCACTGCATACAAAACTCCAATCGATATTTCGTACCAGCTAGTTTTTGGAAAGTCTTGCCATCTACCAGTCGAATTGGAACACAAAGCGATGTGGGCATTGAAAGCTCTGAATTTGGACTAGACAAAAACCTCAAAAGAGAGAGTAGAGCAGTTGGACGAATTTAGGTTCAAATCTTACGAAATTTTAGCCCTCTACAAGGAAAATATGAAGAAGTGGCATGATGCTAAATTACTTAAGAGAGAGTTCAAGGTCGGAGATTGAGTGTTACTATACAACTCCAGACTTAGACTCTTTCTCGAAAAGCTCAAGTTCAAATAATCAGGACCATTTAGAGTGACACGACTATTCACAAATGGTGCCATTGAAGTTGAGGGTCAAGAAGAACCTGCATTAAAGGTGAATGCGCAACGCTTGAAATTATACTTTGGAGAATGCCAAGAGATTTCTTTGATTGAGGTGGTGTACCTGTAAGATGCTTAAGAGAACATCTGAATACCAATGGTGTCGCCGCTGTGCTTAGGTGACTCAAATTTCCTCCCTTTTTTTTCTTCAACGCTGACAGCATTCATCAAGAATCGTTCGATGATGCTCTGAGTCCATTATGCAAGTCGGCGACCTCCTACATCTTCGCCGATCTACCTTTCTCTGAGAGTGCAGCCCACTGGAACTAAGGGCAATCTGAATACCATTGGGCGCATCACCGAAGCATTCAGCGACTGGTTCACTTTATCGCCAACTGGGCACTTAATGAAGATTCCTCGTTACCTTGTTCTACTTGTTTACACACTAGACTATTATCATTTCTTATTAGTTTTTTTTATTATTCTTATTTTGTCTTATTTGCGGTAATGCTCGTTCTCTAACCACATTGAGGATAATGCTGAATGCTTTTGGTGGGGGGGTGGCAATCGATCAGTGAACCCCTCTTGTTTATGTTTGAATGTGGTTGTTCTTTTGCAAATTTGAGTATCGGTCATGATCAATATTGATGACTTGAATAGTGCTCATAATCGAACAAAATTGAATGTGCGGTTACGATGAGGCCAAATGAAGTTGCATAGACAATATGTGAACTTTTTGTATCTCGTTGTAACTAGCCAAATATCAAATTGAGTCTCTTGTGATGAACATTGCACACTAGCGAAAGTGTGGAGTCTTGTTTGACATTGGTGTCAATGCCTTGTGTGATAAGCTTACCGTGAACCATGTGTTATGATACCTATAATTTGCCTTGTTGGTCTGGTTGACTAAGTAATGCAATCTCTTAATATGATCTTAAGCAACTTTGAAGAGTGAAACAATTTAACATTATACCTCTTTTTGTGGCCTACCTTGTGAGTGTGTGAACTCCGCTTGAACACCCTTTGAGCCTTAGCCTTTTCTTGGAAGAAACTTGATGAAATTGTGACCTTTCTTGATCCATTACCTATAATCCTCATTATTTGTTGTTTGTTTGAATAACCAACTTAGGCCAAAAACCTAAGTTGGGGGTGTGGTGAAAAGAGAAGGTAAGTCAAGAAGTGCAAGAAAGTCCCCTTTGACCCATGGTTTGAGAAAAATGGAACCCCTCCATATAAAAAAAATTGTTGAATAAAGTTGTGAAAATGCAAGAAGAAATGGGGTTTCCAACAGTCCATAGAAAGTGAATAATGGGATAACTTGTGAGCACGACTGAAAATGATGAAGAAAAGGAAAGAAAGTGTTGTTCACACCACATCTCATGAGGATTACAATCACTGAGCCTAAATGACCATACATTTGTACTCATCCCCGTTATAAGCCTTGAGAAGACCATTTTGATCTTAAGTGAGCTTAAACAAGTGTCGATTGGAAAAAAAAGGGCAAACCTATGGGTGAAGTCATGCATTGTGTTCATCTTTGTGAGTGTGACTGTGAGTGTTGTATTTGATTCCGGAGCTTTAAATTATTGAACCATTGTGTGTGAATATGAAATCATTATTTGTGTGAGGACATTTGAATACCATTGTTGAGCTTGAACTTGCATTTAAAGCAAGTATTGTGAACTTGAGAATCTTTTGATAATGGTGAGTCACAACTTAAATCTTTGAGTGCACAGTTGATCCTTGCATGAGTAAGTTGAGTCTTTTTGTGTGCATTCATGATTGAGTGTTGTGTAGCACTGTTTGAGACAACCTTTTTGAACTGTCGAATTTGAGTTTTACTTGAGGACAAGCAAAAGTTGAAGTTGGAGGTGTTGATGAGTCCACGATTTGGACTCATTTAGGGCTTTATTTGTATAGATTTAGTGTCCTCAAATGCATCTTTCGTGCCAATAGCTGATGTAAAATCCCTGATTCTCAGGTATTTGGATTTATGAACGAAGTATAGACACTAATGTGCAAAAAGGAACAAATCAATCTAAAAGAATGAAGAAATGAAGGCATGGTGATCGCCATGTCACTCGGCAAATTGCCAAATTGCCACGATACCACCTAAAGTTACAAAATGCTGGAGCTAAACTCGGGGTAATTTCGACGAGCAGCAGTTCCATTTGGCGTGACGCCGATCCATTCGGCGAAGGATGACCAGGTCGCCAAAAGTGCTGAAGAAGATTCAAACAAGTGTTGATGGGTGAGATAGAAGGAAAAAGGGCGACTCGTGGAATTATTCGGCGATCCCGATCTGGATCGCCTAAAGTTACAGTAGCCGAACCAAGAAGAAGTGAAAATGAAAGCGAGATGAAGAACAATCGACAAGTCACCGAACTGTCGGCGAAGCCCGACTTACCTCACCGAGTGGTCTTTAACAGTTACACATTAGACTTGTTTAAATTGATTTTTCCTAGAGAGAGAAAGCATTCAGAAACGGGAGAGATAGAAAATTCAGAGCAAAAACATTACCATCGTGGTTTTTAAGGGATTTTAGCAAGCTTCTTGGTTGACATTTTGTAATAGCAAAGATTTTAGTAATTTCTAACTTTTGAATTTCGATTATCCAGTTGTAGAAAACATGACAGATGTTGATTTTCTTATTTTTGCTATGAGTGGCTGAAACCCTTTTCTTCGGGTTTTGACTATAAAGCCAATTGTTGAGTTTTACTAAGTAGGTGTCGTTGAATTGCAAATAATAGCGTTAATTTGAAGTGGGTCTGAGTTGCTGCTGCGTTTCGAGGTCTTGTTGCATGTTGAAAGCAACAAGTTCAGTGTTGTGTGCTTGCTCGAGAGAGAGGTGAAGAACCAAAGTAGCAAACTTAGCATCCTTAGTAGTGGGTTACCATTAACTTAGCTTGAGAGAGTGAAACATGAGATCTATCCTTTGTATCCAACTTGAGAGAGTGGATTTGATGAGGACCAAGGGCTGGGCATCTTTCGATTAGTGTTGAAGTTCAAGAGAATTCGACATAGAAAAGGTAATTGTTCGAGAGAAAGTTACTTTACATATGGTCCGACCTACCCACGACGAATTATCCTATTGTGAGCATCAATATTCATCCACTAAGTTAAAATTTGACAATTGGTTGGTCATTACCCCAAGTCTTACTTTACTACTTGATCGTTTCGTGTTAAAGTGTGAAATTGGAGTGATAATTGAAACTAGATATTTGAAACTAAAACGAAAAAGGTGTAACACTTGCTCAATTGATGAGATTGTTGTCAGACTTTCATCATTGAATTTGAAGGAAAAACTATTCCCTGTGGGATTCGACCCCAACTCACTTAGTTGTGTTATGTTACTGACTAACGATCGTTGGCACTTAGTATTGGATGAACTATCCTGATACGTGAAATCAGCCACCATAACATACTTACCATTCTTCATTCTCATCTTTAGTTAATACTCATGGATAAGGAACATTCACATTTAATAAGTCATGACAAGGAAAGCAACTCATAATAACATTCCAAGTTAAGCATTCATCATTACATTAAGCCTTTAAGTCAACATTCTCATTAGCCTCATTATGAGCACATTCATTTCATTAGACATTATGACATTAGATAAACACACCATAGTCACTCTCAAAGCCTACTCGTACAATGCATGGATGACATCCCATACTACCACCCACACTAAGTAGTGCATTCTTGAGAAGCCATAGTTCATTATCATTTATTGTGGGAGTAAGCCTTAACTGACATAGACCATGTGAGCAAATCATGGAATCCCCGTGTTACCTACACTGAATAAGGGATTCCTACTTGCAAAAGGTAGGACCATTAACATTTAGCTTAGGTGGATCCACTAGTTATAACCTATGAGGGCACATAGTTATAGGATAGGGATATTGCTACTAGATACCCCGCCTTAACTCACGAATGAGCATCCATCTCAATCCATATCCACTCGGTCCTTAGCATTATTCCCCACGGAGTACTTAACATTCATTACTTTGGTTCATTATTATGGGTTAAGAGATTGTTACTAGATACCCCACCTCAACTTACGGATTGGCATCCATCTCAACCCAATATTCATTCATTAGATAGCTCATAGATTCAAAGGTGAGAATAGCCTTTCAACTAAGAATCTCCATATTGTGTGAAAGACCTTTCACAACATGTCATTATCATTCATTAGTGTACAATTGAGAATGGCCTTTCAATCAACACATCATCATTAACACAATCATAGAAACTTCATTCATTCTTCATTCTTCATTCATGAGTGTGTGTAGTGAAAATAACCTTCCAACAACACCACCATTGCATTATAGTCATGATCACACTACTTTCATTGAAATCACAAAGCATATACATAAGCATCATGATTATACATCAACCTTCATAAATTGCCCTTCAAGTCCATGAATCACAATTCACCAACACACCTAGAATTTCTATAATTTAGGCATGAATAATGTTATAGTTCAAATAGTTAAACCATTACAAGAACAATTGCATATCATTCATTCTACTACAATTCACCCACATCACATAGTCATAAATTAGGGTTATGGGGAAATCATGGATTCATGGGGGATTTTATCTTAAAACCATGATAAAACAGCAATTCAATCTTAATATATGATAATTAATCCATTGGAAACCCTTATTTTTCCTATCTACTTCTCTATTGATGGCCCTAAAGAGTCTTTCCATACAAATGATGAAGAGGTAAGGGGGCATAGGATCCCCTTGTCTAATACCTCTGGAGGGTTGAAGAAATTAGACTTCTCACCATTCACAAGCACAAAGATGGAGCTAGAGGAGACACAGGACATGATGAGGTCACTGAGCTTCTTAGGGAAGTTAAAGAATATGAGGGATTCTCTGATAAAAGGACCATTCAAGCTTGTCAAAAGCCTTTTCAAGGTCAATTTTAAGAATCATGTTTGCATTTTTCCTTTTCATCTTCTAGAAGTGGGAAATATATTCTTGGACAGTGATGGCATTGTCAACAGCTCTTCTATTAGAGAGGAAACTAATCTGGGTAGGGCCAATTATTTGAGGCAGAATGGGTTTGATCCTGTTCACATTGATTTTGGTCACAAGCTTGTAGACAATGTTACAAAGGTCAATGGGCCTATAATTCTTTATGGTTGAGGCATTTTGGCATTTTTGGATGAGACTTGGCATAATGCTTTCCTGGAACACTTTCTTGCAGAAGGAGATGGTTTTGTCCCCCACAACATGCCAAAATTTTTGGTAAAAGAAGGGATGGAGGCCATCAGGACCAGGGGCTGAAAGATTTTAAAGCCATAATGATTTCAGTTTCCCTGAGGGGGAAATCCAGAATTAAGTTGGGACCATGATGCAGTTGGCTAGTTCCTGATTCCAAGTTGTTTTTGTACCACTTGGTGGAGGGAGTCTCAGTAGCAAAAAGCTTGGAGAAATAGGAGACAATATGGTGAGAGACATGGTTTTGTTCAGTGAGCAGGTTTCCCGCATAGTCCCTAATGTTGCTAATCTTGTTTTTCCTTATTCTATTAATGGTTGAGATATCGACAAACTTTGTGTTAGCATCACGATCTTTCAGCCAATTGATCCTTGACTTGGTTTTCCAGAAGTATTCTTTTAGCTGGAGCATGGAGTCATACATTCTGAGGAGCTCAGATTCAAGATTGTGGAGAAAAGGGCTAGAATGGTAGGTGTCAGATTTCTGAATGCCATCAAGTCTAGCTAAGAGTCTTTTCATTTTGTGAAAGATATTCCCAAAGGTTAATTTGTTCCAGCACATGGCATCTTTGTGAAACAACTCTATAGCTTCTCTAAGAGTGTTGGTCTGCTCGAAGCAGTTCTTAATGAGGTTCTAAAAGGTGGGGTGGCTACACCATATGGGTTCCATTCTAAATGGTTTCTTATGATTGTCAGCTTGGGGTGAGGAAAGCCTAACAATAAGAGGGCAGTGGTCAGAGTTGGTTCTAGGAAGGTGGGTCATAGTGGATTGGGGAAATCTGAGTAACCAAGGGTTGTTAGCGGCACATCTATCAAGTCTTTCCAGAATAAGGTCTTGTCTAATTTTGTACCTTTTATTTGTCCAAGTGTATTTACAGCCTTTAAACCCAAGATCAACAAGTTTACAATGGTCTAGGCAGTTCCTAAAGGCATTAGCTCTAGTGTTATTTAAAGCTCTTCCTCCGAATTTTTCCTTACCACTAAGGATTTCATTGAAATCTGCCCCAACCATCCATTCCTTATTGCAGTTATCAACAAAAGATTTATGGTTATACCAAATGAGAGTTCTAGTATAGAAGTCATTGCTAGCGTAAATAGCAGAGAAAAACCAAGGATTAGTGTCAGGGGTTACCTGGACTATGACATGAATACTCTGGGGAGTAATTGAAATATCGCTAATCTTGAGGGAGTCCTTCTTCCACATGATCACTATACCACCGGAGAGGCCGTCAACACTTGACTGAATTTGGGAATCGAATTGAAGGACTTCACTAAGTCTCTTATGCTGGGTCAACTTAGTTTCTAGAAGGACAAGCATCGAGGGCTGATGAGTTTTGACCATGACCTCGCACTGCCACCACTGTTAGCCCCCCTAACATTCTAGATTATGATATTCATCATGGTTGTTGGGGATGGTGGTCTTGTAAGAGGATTCTTCCCTTTCTCCACCGAGGATGAATCTTGCGCTTTCTTAAGGGGTTTCAGGGCTACTGTTGGGGGTTTAGACCCACTCTTGTTTCTCAAATTCATTTCTCCCATCTTTTCCAAGCACAACACCATGATAGCTTCGTCTGAAGTTGTTGTGAACTCTTTGAGAAATAGTATTTCCATTACGACGACCAGAGCTTCTTCCTCCCCAAAGGAGGCTAGGAGGAGTTACATATCTTCGTTGCTGAGAATTTCTGTGATTGATCCATCTCCCCTTGTGTGTTCTCTGGTTGTGTTTCCTTAGGGAGAGCACTGGTCTGTTGCGTCCATGGGACAAAGACCAGATTCATTGTTGACGGTGGAGGCGGAGTAGTTGGGAAGTAAGGCATGCTTTGGAAGTTTTGTGACATCAATAGGTTCACTTTCGGTAGCAATAGGGGACTTTGCATTCCCAGTAGTTGGGTTTGCCTCAAAGTCTGTAGCCAAAGATGGTTCCCTAGACTCTCTATCGCATAGTCCAGTCCCTCATTGACAATGTGTGCGAGGTACGAGGGGTCCTGCACAGTCAAGGTTAATAGTGTATCAATTATCCTTGCTTTGAAGGATATTGATCGCCTCTGCATTGCCATCTCTAGCCATAACGATGGGGCATAGTCTAGAGGCGTTGGGTGTGATACCAGAGTGATGGATGTTTCCGATAAATTTGCCATTTTTAGTGATGGAGATAACTTGGTCCGGGAGTGTGTTGGGGTTGGAAGTGGTGGCTTTCTCCCCTTTTGAAGGGGGCATTGATCAAAGTTAATTGAAATGACACTCATAGTCACTTCAAGAGTCTAAGTGTGATGATTGCCCACTATGGAGTAGGGGTTACTGGAGTTGGGAGGGATAGTGGGAGTATCTTCTTCCATGGGGATTTCTTTGGGGTGTTTCTGTTGGTGGTGGAGAAGGGGGTCAGGGTAGGTCTCTTGAGGCCTATCCCAATTAATGATGATATAAAAAATGATCGCAACAGATTATCCTACTGCATCGCTCCTTCTATTAATGAGAGGGGGCGGGTGGTCACAGTGGGATTGTTGGCATTAAATGGGATAGTTAGGAGTTGGGAAAAGTCTTTCTCCCTTTGGTGGGTCCTAGTAGACCCGAGTTGGCTCTTCACAATTCCAAGATCTTTTTTATTTTTGTAAGGGAAGGGGAGCAAACTGTGATTTTTATTGACTATGTTATTATCATCAGAAGGATTGAAGCTATTTGAGTTAAAATACATACCTGAATGCACTTTGTGTTTACTTACCTGTTCTTGCCCTGCATTCTTTACCTGTCTAGATTGCTCGCCTTTAGGTTGTTGTAGATTCTTCCTTGACTTCTTCCTGGGAAAAAAAAAAGATGTGCCATTGGTTTTCGATACTTTGGACTGAGGATTTGGAGGTGAACGGTTCTGTGATGGCTGGTATGGGGGGAGGGTACAATCTTTAAGGATATGCTCAACTTTGCCACAGCCCGTACAAATGATTCGTTCCCCTTCATAGGTTTTTTTTGACATGGTCTCCAATGGTAACCTCTTTTTTAACTAGTACACCAATTGGGATTTGAATGCAGATTCTCGCGTATCTACCGCGTAAAGCAGCAGATGTGCACGTATCTATTTGTAGTACTCTTCCTAGCTTTTTCCCAATTTTTTCTGGAATCTGTCGGTCGTAAAACTCTGTTGGCAAGTGGGGTAATCGCACCTATATTGCAGTGTGCGAGTCTGTGGCCTACTGGGGCACAAAGCTAGGCTCCCATCTTCTCACTGATAGGAAGTTTCCTACCACGAACCAGGGGCCTTCATGAAGGACCTTGTTGGCATTTTCTGCTTTATTAAATTTCGCAATGAAGAAGTCCCATCCCACATCGATTATATTTAGTGGTTCTGTGGGTTTCCACAGTTCCGTTAGCTTTGTTTTGAGATAGCTACGTGTGACTTTTTCACCAAATAGATTAACAATAACAGAGTTCCTCCAAGGATTGTAGATTCTTTCTTTCTCCTTTGTAGTTAATATGATTGGCCCAGACATATTGTCTTAATCTTCCTTACCAGGCGGCACTATTTGTTCCTATGTATGGTTAACAACTTTACTCTTGTTGAGAAGGATTTCTCTGAATAAAGTTTGGCTGGGGTGTATCCTCTTCCATAACAGAGGGCGAGCCCGGTGGATCCGGTGGTTTAGGGTCATGAATCAAATTGTACAGGTTAGTGGATATTGGGTAGTTCCTAGAGAGAAATTTAGCTAGTAGTACATAGTTGTGTATGCATTATCTGAATTGGCGTATAATTTTATTACTAACAAACACATGACCCTCAGTCATATCTCAAGCAACTTTAAGTGGGTTTGGAAACTTAGATGCCCAAGAAAAATAAAATACATTTTTTAGCTTTGAAACCATAATCGTCTACCAACATATCACTACCTCAACTCTATAAGAAGAATTATTGTTGAGCCCTTTCGCAAATTGTGTAAATGCCCAGAAATTTCCAAACACATATTACTTCAATGCATACAAACGTAAACGTTGGGGTAAACTTGGCATGACAAATGAAATTGATAAAATTAATAACTTTAATGATCATGATTGGATTAACAAATGTATGAAACTATATATATACACCTAAGATTAGGGCTGGCAGGGGGCCCGAGTTGGCCCACCCAGTCCCGCGACCGATTCGAGCACCGTCTCACCGGATCCGATCCCTTATATTCTCGCGGGTTGGGGGGACTACGGGTTAGGGGACCGGTTAGGGGACGATTCACCCTTTGGTCCCGGTCGACCCGGCCTGGCTGAACCGACCGGTTTTCGCGGGATCCCCTTTGTTTTTGTTTTTTTTAATTGTTTGAATTGTATCCATTGGGGCAACGGCTAGTGGGCCCCTCCAACGGATTTATTCCACTTTTCACTTCCCCAACACCCCTTACCACCCCTCTACTTTTAATATTTTAATTTAAACCCTCAAGTTATCATAAATACACTTTAACCCATTTTTAATATTATAAATACCCCTCTATCCCTTAATATTTCTTACAAAATCATCTATTCTCTCATCTATTTCTATATCCTCTCAATCTTAAGTCTTAATTTTTGATTCCATTTAAGTCTCATATTATTATAATACATATATTTCGATTCTAAATTTTCATATTATATCAAAAAATATATATATATATAATTCTTATATTTGCTATCAAGTATTGGAGTTCCAAATTACATGTTACAACAAACTACAAGCTTCAAGAATCGGTTTAACGTTTGTTATTAACGCAGACGTTTGGTACATTCGTTTCATAATATTTATATTTTATTTTTTGTCTTTAATTTTTGTGTTATTATTATTTTTATATTACACTTAACATATAATTAAATATGAGTTCTAGCAAAAGAGATACTGGTAAAGGAAAAGAGAAAGAACCAAGTGCCATTAGTAAATTATTTAATTTTGATAAAAAATAAGAGTAAATGTGGTGGTACTTCTTCTAAATCAATGTCTAGAGTTAGATTTAATACAAATGATTCTACTTATGTTAATGATACTTCTTATGATATTGATTCAAATGTTCAACTCGATCGTGAAAGTTTAGAACGACGTTATGGTGATATTAATCCTAATCTTGATGAATATTCAGGTGAAGATATAGAAGTTGATCCGGGAGAAGAAGATTTAGAAGATACACCTACTAGTCCGGTGACAGAAGTTCCAACTGAAACTACAAATCCAACGGAGCAAAATTGTGGACGCCCACCCCTTATACCTCCTACAAGGGAGAAGGTGAAGTATCAACGCCCTAAAACTTCTGTTGTGTGGCAATTTATGACTTTAGATAAGGAAAACTCTATTGCTATTTGTAATAAGTGTAAGCAACCTTTTAAACATAGACAAGGTGGGGGTCAAGGTGGGACGGGGGGGTTAAATAGACATTTGTTATCTTGTGTGCCGATTGAATATAAAGAAGCTAAAGCATTAGCCGATAGGAAAAAAAGAATTCCAGTTAATGATTTTGATATTAATGTTAATGAATCGGTAGGGGCTTCTAACATGGTTCAAGGAACATTAGATCCTTCTAACCCCGGTGGTCCACTAACACAACGTAAATATAATAAGGAAAGAGATCACGAAAATTTAGCTAAAATGGTTTATGTTTATGGTTTGCCTTATAGTTTTCCTTCGCATCCCAGTTTTATTGAATATATTTAACAAACTTATAATCCTTCTTTTAGAGGTTTTTCAAGAAATACTGTTAAAGCTGATGTTTTTGTATATCAAGGTAAACATTGTCAATATCTTCGTTGTTTGTTTAGCATATTAGATTGTAGAGTGTCTATAACTTCGGACATGGGTCGTAGTGTTAATGGACGTGATTATTTAACTATTACAGCACATTGGATTGATCATAACTGGAATTTGCAAAAAAGAATCTTAAGTTATAAGGAATGTGCATGTAGAGAAAAAAACGGATGCATATTTAGCTTCAAATATTTTGAATGTTTTAGATTATTACATGCTTATAGATAAAGTAATGGTTGTCGCATTAGATAATGCATCTAATAATACAAACGTTGCTAGTATGTTAAAAGTTAGATTATGTCCAATTGATGTTAATGTTTTTCATGTTAGATGTGTTGCACATGTATTAAATTTAGTTGTACAAGATGGTATTTCATTATTTGATTATGGTTGTATGAAAATTGAATATGTTGTTGCCTAGATTTTTTATGCTCATAGAGCTGCTAGAATTAGGGAATTTAATGAGCGTTGTGTACTATGTGATTTGCCACCAAGAAATATTCCAAGACATATTAAAACAAGGTGGAATTCTTTTTACGAAATGCTTTCAGTTGCTTACGAATATAAAGGACCCGTACAAATGCTGTTTAATGCTCGTAATGCTGACCCATTAGATAGAATTTGTGAAGAAGATTGGGAAGAAACTAATGAACTATTAGAATTTTTAAGACTTTTTTATGATGCTACAACCATGTTTTCTGGAATTTATTATCCTACTATTTCATCAGTATTAATAAATATTTGTGTTATTTCAATTCAATTTTCTAAATACAAAAAAATTGAAAAATTTAGAGTTGCAATTGAAGGTATGATTGAAAAATTAAAAAAATATTTTTTCCTATTCCTCAAATTTATTTAACTGCTACTTTACTTCATCCTGACTATAAATTACGAGGTGTGCAGGGACTTGTTGACACTTTTTATGATACTTTAGAAATTTTACCGGAAGAAATTCCAACTTGTGAAATGTGTAAGTCTAGCATAAAAGTAGAAGCAAAAATTTTGTATGAAAAATATAGAACTATGGAAAATACTCAAGGAGAAGTTGGTCAAACTTCTAATCCTCAGAGTAAAGCTCGAATTTCAAGTTATATGCGAGGTTTTCTTGGTCTTAATTCTACTAACCGTGATG